>JARQAB010000066.1:0-202500 GCA_036172955.1 Meloidogyne arenaria | reverse complement strand
TGTGGTTTCGCTAGATAGTAGATAGGGACAGTGGGAATCTCGTTGATCCATTCGTGCGCGTCGGTAGTTAGCCGACGAGGCATTTGGCTACCTTAAGAGAGTCATAGTTACTCCCGCCGTTTACCCGCGCTTAATCAAGTCGGATTCCCGGAGTTCGTGCCAGTTCTAAACTGGTTGTTCAGCGCCAATCGAAGTACTATATCTTGCGAAATAGCACGCAGCTGAAGCACTCCACAAGCAGTCCTCACTACTAGTCCACAAGCGCCGCCCCGTAAGGAAGCTCAAGCAGCCACGAGCAAAGTCCACCAGTTTCACACAACAGCCCGACTGACCCAACCTTTAGAGCCAATTCTTTTCCCGAAGTTCTTTTCCCGAAGCCAATTCTTTTCCCGAAGCTCTCGACTGAGTTCAGGTCAAAATTGTTTGATTTTCACAGTTAGATTTAATACATGAATAAACAAAAATCCTTTTAAAATATAAAGCAACAACATCATTATAGAAATTAAAGCTTCCGCTATAAGAGAAAATGACCCTGAACCAGACGTTGCAAAGAGTTTGACCTCAATGCGGCCATTTGCGTTCAAAACTTTTGTGCTCAATACTTCTGCAGTTCGCAATAATTATCGCAGTTTGCTGCGTTCTTCATCGATCCACGAGCCTAGTGATCCACCGATAAGGGTAGAATTTTAGTTTTTTTTTTAAAATGTAGAGAAAAAAAAGGTTGCTGGCGGCCTCACTTAAGAGGCTCAATAGGTCTTAAACTCATTAGAGTCCTAACATGTCACCACATATACAGCCACGGACGTTCACAACCGTATCAGCAACACTTAGACACCAGCGACAGCCGTTTCACAACGATCATTTCATTGCGAATTCAAATTTGAACATCACATAAAGTAATGATCCAGCAGCAGGTTCACCTACAGCTACCTTGTTACGACTTTTGCCCGGTTCAAGCCACTGCGATTAAATTGGTTTCCATCAAAGTAATTTAGAAAAATTAAATCAACGGTCCCCAAATTTCTCGAAATGGCTCAGTCCCGGGCAGCGACGGGCGGTGTGTACAAAGGGCAGGGACGTAATCAACGCGAGCTGATGACTCGCACTTACTTGGAATTCCTCGTTCACGGAAAATAATTGCAATTTCCGATCCCAATCACGGCAAATTTTCAATGGTTTACCCGCCCCTTTCAGGGTAGGACAAGCACGTTGATTTTGCCAGTTTTCATCGATTCCTTACTTAATCGGTAAAACGGGAGTTGTGTCTAAGGACCTTCATTTTTGTTTTAAGACTAGCCACTCGGTGGTTGGTTGACTCGCGCCGATGACATTGTCAGGCGGGGAGTTTGACTGGGGCGGTACATCTGTCAAATTGTAACGCAGGTGTCCTAAGGCGAGCTCAGAGAGGACGGAAACCTCTCGTTGAGCAAAAAGGCAAATGCTTACTTGATCTTGATTTTCAGTACGAATACAGACCGCGAAAGCGTGGCTTATCGATCCTTTTGAGTTTGTAAAGTTTACAGCAAGAGGTGTCAGAAAAGTTACCACAGGGATAACTGGCTTGTGGCGGCCAAGCGTCCATAGCGACGTCGCTTTTTGATCCTTCGATGTCGGCTCTTCCTATCATTGCGAAGCAGAATTCGCCAAGCGTTGGATTGTTCACCCACCAATAGGGAACGTGAGCTGGGTTTAGACCGTCGTGAGACAGGTTAGTTTTACCCTACTAAATACTTGTTGCTATGATGGTAATCCTGCTTAGTACGAGAGGAACCGCAGGTTCAGACATTTGGTTCATGTGCTTGGTCGATAGGCCAATGGCGCGAAGCTACCATCTGAGGGATTATGACTGAACGCCTCTAAGTCAGAATCCCGCCCAGTCATGATAGCAATATATATCGCTCTCCGGTGTCGGAAGGCAAAATGTCCACCATTTTTTGTGGTAGTACAAGCCCCAGTATCTGGCCCGATTCCCAGGACGTCTCCGTTCCAAGTACTAAGGAAGCCCAGCGTTGCTTAACTTGCCAGATCGGACGGGATGGCGTGCTTTCAACGCGGTATGGTCGTAATCAATGGGTTGTCAATTTCTTAATATTTAAAACAAATTTCGCTGAGGCAAAGTGGGCGTGGCTTTTCGATGTTCGCTGTTCGCGGGAATGGTTTAAAGGAAAACTCAAATTGGGCTAATCTAGAAAATCGTGGAGAGAAATAATAGGATTAAAAAATTTTTTGAAAAATTTAAAGTTTATTATTATAATAAGCTTTGTTTTTTGAAGAATAAAGTTTATTGTTATTTATTTTTTAAAACTTTTAAAGTTTATAAAATTAAACTTATAACAATAAACTTCTAACAATCCTTTATTGACTCTCGCTGCAAAATTAATTTGGCTTCTGGCAATTGTCAGGAATTTAGCCGATTATAACTTTTGTGAATTTATAATTATAATTAATTATTGACATTCTTTTGCAAAGGATATTTAGTATGTTATCAGCTTCATTAATTTTTAATTTTCGACTTTTATTTCGGGATTTTGAATTCTAAAATTATCAATGTAATCATTATTAATGACAGCTTAATTACCAGCAGTCTCGGTAATTCAAGCTTTGCTAAATACCTAAATAAAAGATATCTGGTTGATCCTGCCTGAACTGATGTGTTTATTTCAAAGATTAAGCCATGCATGTATAAGTTTAATCGTTTATCGAGAAACCGCGAACGGCTCATTACAATGGCCATTATTTACTTGATCTTGATTGTCTAAATGGATAACTGTGGAAAAGCTAGAGCTAATACATGCACTAAAGCTTTGTCCTTACGGAAAAGCGCATTTATTAGAACAAAACCACGCGGCTTCGGCTGCTTCTTGTTGACTCAGAATAACTTAGCTGACCGCATGGCCTTGTGCCGGCGGCGTGTCTTTCAAGCGTCCACTTTATCAACTTGACGGGAGCATAATCGACTCCCGTGGTGGTGACGGATAACGGAGGATCAGGGTTCGACTCCGGAGAAGGGGCCTGAGAAATGGCCACTACGTCTAAGGATGGCAGCAGGCGCGCAAATTACCCACTCTCGGCTCGAGGAGGTAGTGACGAGAAATAACGAGACTGTTCTCTTTGAGGCCGGTCATCGGAATGGGTACAATTTAAACCCTTTAACGAGTATCAAGCAGAGGGTAAGTCTGGTGCCAGCAGCCGCGGTAATTCCAGCTCTGCAAATACATAGAATTATTGCTGCGGTTAGAAAGCTCATAGTTGGATTCGTATCGATACCTTGGAACCCTTCGGGTGTCTCTAGGTGTTATCGATTTATCGTAATGTTCGGTTTTGAGTCCTTAACAGGATTCTTAACAGGCATTGCAAGTTTACTTTGAACAAATCAGAGTGCTTCAAACAGGCGTTTTCGCTTGAATGATCGTGCATGGAATAATAGAAAATGATTTCGGTTCAGTTTTATTGGTTTTACGGACTGAGATAATGGTTAACAGAGACAAACGGGGGCATTTGTATGGTCCCGTGAGAGGTGAAATTCTTGGACCGTGGCCAGACAAACTACAGCGAAAGCATTTGCCAAGAATGTTTTTATTAATCAAGAACGAAAGTCAGAGGTTCGAAGGCGATCAGATACCGCCCTAGTTCTGACCGTAAACGATGCCAACTAGCGATCCGCCGATGGAAATTATATTGCCTTGGTGGGGAGCTTCCCGGAAACGAAAGTCTTCCGGTTCCGGGGGAAGTATGGTTGCAAAGCTGAAACTTAAAGGAATTGACGGAAGGGCACCACCAGGAGTGGAGCCTGCGGCTTAATTTGACTCAACACGGGGAAACTCACCCGGCCCGGACACTGTGAGGATTGACAGATTGATAGCTTTTTCATGATTCAGTGGATGGTGGTGCATGGCCGTTCTTAGTTCGTGGAGTGATTTGTCTGGTTTATTCCGATAACGAGCGAGACTCTAACCTACTAAATAGTTGGTACATACTCTTAGTGTATACAGCTTCTTAGAGGGATTTGCGGCGTTCAGCCGAAAGAAATTGAGCAATAACAGGTCTGTGATGCCCTTAGATGTCCGGGGCTGCACGCGCGCTACACTGGCAAAATCAACGTGCTTGTCCTACCCTGAAAGGGGCGGGTAAACCATTGAAAATTTGCCGTGATTGGGATCGGAAATTGCAATTATTTTCCGTGAACGAGGAATTCCAAGTAAGTGCGAGTCATCAGCTCGCGTTGATTACGTCCCTGCCCTTTGTACACACCGCCCGTCGCTGCCCGGGACTGAGCCATTTCGAGAAATTTGGGGACCGTTGATTTAATTTTTCTAAATTACTTTGATGGAAACCAATTTAATCGCAGTGGCTTGAACCGGGCAAAAGTCGTAACAAGGTAGCTGTAGGTGAACCTGCTGCTGGATCATTACTTTATGTGATGTTCAAATTTGAATTCGCAATGAAATGATCGTTGTGAAACGGCTGTCGCTGGTGTCTAAGTGTTGCTGATACGGTTGTGAACGTCCGTGGCTGTATATGTGGTGACATGTTAGGACTCTAATGAGTTTAAGACCTATTGAGCCTCTTAAGTGAGGCCGCCAGCAACCTTTTTTTTCTCTACATTTTAAAAAAAAACTAAAATTCTACCCTTATCGGTGGATCACTAGGCTCGTGGATCGATGAAGAACGCAGCAAACTGCGATAATTATTGCGAACTGCAGAAGTATTGAGCACAAAAGTTTTGAACGCAAATGGCCGCATTGAGGTCAAACTCTTTGCAACGTCTGGTTCAGGGTCATTTTCTCTTATAGCGGAAGCTTTAATTTCTATAATGATGTTGTTGCTTTATATTTTAAAAGGATTTTTGTTTATTCATGTATTAAATCTAACTGTGAAAATCAAACAATTTTGACCTGAACTCAGTCGAGAGCACCCGCTGAACTTAAGCATATCAGTAAGCGGAGGAAAAGAAACTAAATAGGATTCCCCCAGTAACGGCGAGTGAAAAGGGAAAAGTCCATCGCTAAATCGTTTTGCCTCAGGCATTATGAGGTGTAGCGTATAAGTCGTAAACTTTGATCTTTTGTCTCAAACAAGTCCCCTTGATAGAGGTTCCACAGAAGGTGCAAGTCCTGTACGTTGAGATAATTGATCGATATTTGCGTGCTTTAGAGTCGGGTTGTTTGGGATCGCAGCCCAAAGTCGGTGGTAAACTTCATCTAAGACTTAATATTGCCACGAGACCGATAGCAAACAAGTACTGTGAAGGAAAGTTGCAAAGCACTTTGAAGAGAGAGTTAAAGAGGACGTGAAACCGGTAAGGTGGAAACGGATAGAGTCGGCGTATCATTCAATTATTCAGTTACATTATTTTTATGTTGTGACCTCTGAGCTCCAGATTGGGACAGAGGGAATCAGCATAATTTTTTGTGGTGCATTTACTTGATTGGTGCTTGGGGATGTTTGAGGCAGATTTGTTTCCGTCGTTTTGAGGCCAGCTGCTGGTACCCAAACGGTGTTAGCATTTTTTGTCTTGGGCATTTGAGTATGGCTCACGTGTATTTATTGGACAGATCTGAGTGTAAGTTACGGTCGCATGCGACACGTGCTTTTCAATTAGTTCGGTCCAGTTAATCTCTCGTACTCGCTCTCGTACTCGTTCCCCATGTAAAAGCCGGTCATCTATCCGACCCGTCTTGAAACACGGACCAAGGAGTTTATCGTGTGCGCAAGTTTTTGGGTGTTAAAAACTTAAAAGCGAAATGAAAGTAAATGACTCTTTAGAGTCTGATGTGCGATCTTGTAAAAAAGTGTAGCATGGCCCCATTCTAACTGTTTACAGTAGGGTGGCGGAAGAGCGTACGCGGTGAGACCCGAAAGATGGTGAACTATTCCTGAGCAGGACGAAGCCAGAGGAAACTCTGGTGGAAGTCCGAAGCGGTTCTGACGTGCAAATCGATCGTCTGACTTGGGTATAGGGGCGAAAGACTAATCGAACCATCTAGTAGCTGGTTCCCTCTGAAGTTTCCCCCAGGATAGCTGGAGCTCAAGAGTAGTTATACTCGGTAAAGCGAATGATTAGAGGACTTGGGAACGAAATGTTCTTAACCTATTCTCAAACTCTAAATGGTTATGATGTCAAAGTTGCTTGATTTTGAACTTTGGCGTTGAATACGAGCTCCAAGTGGGCCATTTTTGGTAAGCAGAACTGGCGATGTGGGATGAACCAAACGCGGAGTTGCGGTGCCAAAGTATCCGCTCATTAGACCCCATAAAAGGTGTTGGTTGATACAGACAGCAGGACGGTGGCCATGGAAGTCGGAATCCGCTAAGGAGTGTGTAACAACTCACCTGCCGAATCAACTAGCCCTGAAAATGGATGGCGCTGGAGCGGGTCACCTATACTCTGCCGTCATAAGCTTGTATTTTGTTAAAAAGTCTTGCAATGACGTGTAAGAGGGTCGTAGTGGTTGCGTTGAAGGCTTTGGGTGTGCACCCAGCTGGAGCTTCCACTAGTGCAGATCTTGGTGGTAGTAGCAAATATTCAAGTGAGATCCTTGAAGACTGAAGTGGAGAAGGGTTCCACGTGAACAGCAGTTGAATGTGGGTCAGTCGATCCTAAGGCACCGGCTAAAGCCGTCTAGACACTGCGGGGAGATGAGATACTTAACGGTAACTTGTCTACCTGGTTGCCGAAAGGGAAGTGGGTTAATATTCCCACACCAGGCATGGGAGATTGTGATCCGCGAGGATTACTTTGCGCGGTGACGCAAACGAACTCGCAGACCTCGTGTGGAGTCCGGGCCAGAGTTCTCTTTTCTGGTTTAGAGATCATGTCCCTGGAAGTGGCTCAGCCTGAGATAGGGATACTGGTCTTGTAAAGCGCAGCGGTTCCTGTTGTGTCCCGTGTGCTCCACATGAGCCCCAGTATCTGGCCCGATTCCCAGGACGTCTCCGTTCCAAGTACTAAGGAAGCCCAGCGTTGCTTAACTTGCCAGATCGGACGGGATGGCGTGCTTTCAACGCGGTATGGTCGTAATCAATGGGTTGTCAATTTCTTAATATTTAAAACAAATTTCGCTGAGGCAAAGTGGGCGTGGCTTTTCGATGTTCGCTGTTCGCGGGAATGGTTTAAAGGAAAACTCAAATTGGGCTAATCTAGAAAATCGTGGAGAGAAATAATAGGATTAAAAAATTTTTTGAAAAATTTAAAGTTTATTATTATAATAAGCTTTGTTTTTTGAAGAATAAAGTTTATTGTTATTTATTTTTTAAAACTTTTAAAGTTTATAAAATTAAACTTATAACAATAAACTTCTAACAATCCTTTATTGACTCTCGCTGCAAAATTAATTTGGCTTCTGGCAATTGTCAGGAATTTAGCCGATTATAACTTTTGTGAATTTATAATTATAATTAATTATTGACATTCTTTTGCAAAGGATATTTAGTATGTTATCAGCTTCATTAATTTTTAATTTTCGACTTTTATTTCGGGATTTTGAATTCTAAAATTATCAATGTAATCATTATTAATGACAGCTTAATTACCAGCAGTCTCGGTAATTCAAGCTTTGCTAAATACCTAAATAAAAGATATCTGGTTGATCCTGCCTGAACTGATGTGTTTATTTCAAAGATTAAGCCATGCATGTATAAGTTTAATCGTTTATCGAGAAACCGCGAACGGCTCATTACAATGGCCATTATTTACTTGATCTTGATTGTCTAAATGGATAACTGTGGAAAAGCTAGAGCTAATACATGCACTAAAGCTTTGTCCTTACGGAAAAGCGCATTTATTAGAACAAAACCACGCGGCTTCGGCTGCTTCTTGTTGACTCAGAATAACTTAGCTGACCGCATGGCCTTGTGCCGGCGGCGTGTCTTTCAAGCGTCCACTTTATCAACTTGACGGGAGCATAATCGACTCCCGTGGTGGTGACGGATAACGGAGGATCAGGGTTCGACTCCGGAGAAGGGGCCTGAGAAATGGCCACTACGTCTAAGGATGGCAGCAGGCGCGCAAATTACCCACTCTCGGCTCGAGGAGGTAGTGACGAGAAATAACGAGACTGTTCTCTTTGAGGCCGGTCATCGGAATGGGTACAATTTAAACCCTTTAACGAGTATCAAGCAGAGGGTAAGTCTGGTGCCAGCAGCCGCGGTAATTCCAGCTCTGCAAATACATAGAATTATTGCTGCGGTTAGAAAGCTCATAGTTGGATTCGTATCGATACCTTGGAACCCTTCGGGTGTCTCTAGGTGTTATCGATTTATCGTAATGTTCGGTTTTGAGTCCTTAACAGGATTCTTAACAGGCATTGCAAGTTTACTTTGAACAAATCAGAGTGCTTCAAACAGGCGTTTTCGCTTGAATGATCGTGCATGGAATAATAGAAAATGATTTCGGTTCAGTTTTATTGGTTTTACGGACTGAGATAATGGTTAACAGAGACAAACGGGGGCATTTGTATGGTCCCGTGAGAGGTGAAATTCTTGGACCGTGGCCAGACAAACTACAGCGAAAGCATTTGCCAAGAATGTTTTTATTAATCAAGAACGAAAGTCAGAGGTTCGAAGGCGATCAGATACCGCCCTAGTTCTGACCGTAAACGATGCCAACTAGCGATCCGCCGATGGAAATTATATTGCCTTGGTGGGGAGCTTCCCGGAAACGAAAGTCTTCCGGTTCCGGGGGAAGTATGGTTGCAAAGCTGTCGCTGGTGTCTAAGTGTTGCTGATACGGTTATGAACGTCCGTGGCTGTATATGTGGTGACATGTTAGGACTCTAATGAGTTTAAGACCTATTGAGCCTCTTAAGTGAGGCCGCCAGCAACCTTTTTTTTCTCTACATTTTAAAAAAAAAACTAAAATTCTACCCTTATCGGTGGATCACTAGGCTCGTGGATCGATGAAGAACGCAGCAAACTGCGATAATTATTGCGAACTGCAGAAGTATTGAGCACAAAAGTTTTGAACGCAAATGGCCGCATTGAGGTCAAACTCTTTGCAACGTCTGGTTCAGGGTCATTTTCTCTTATAGCGGAAGCTTTAATTTCTATAATGATGTTGTTGCTTTATATTTTAAAAGGATTTTTGTTTATTCATGTATTAAATCTAACTGTGAAAATCAAACAATTTTGACCTGAACTCAGTCGAGAGCACCCGCTGAACTTAAGCATATCAGTAAGCGGAGGAAAAGAAACTAAATAGGATTCCCCCAGTAACGGCGAGTGAAAAGGGAAAAGTCCATCGCTAAATCGTTTTGCCTCAGGCATTATGAGGTGTAGCGTATAAGTCGTAAACTTTGATCTTTTGTCTCAAACAAGTCCCCTTGATAGAGGTTCCACAGAAGGTGCAAGTCCTGTACGTTGAGATAATTGATCGATATTTGCGTGCTTTAGAGTCGGGTTGTTTGGGATCGCAGCCCAAAGTCGGTGGTAAACTTCATCTAAGACTTAATATTGCCACGAGACCGATAGCAAACAAGTACTGTGAAGGAAAGTTGCAAAGCACTTTGAAGAGAGAGTTAAAGAGGACGTGAAACCGGTAAGGTGGAAACGGATAGAGTCGGCGTATCATTCAATTATTCAGTTACATTATTTTTATGTTGTGACCTCTGAGCTCCAGATTGGGACAGAGGGAATCAGCATAATTTTTTGTGGTGCATTTACTTGATTGGTGCTTGGGGATGTTTGAGGCAGATTTGTTTCCGTCGTTTTGAGGCCAGCTTGCTGGTACCCAAACGGTGTTAGCATTTTTTGTCTTGGGCATTTGAGTATGGCTCACGTGTATTTATTGGACAGATCTGAGTGTAAGTTACGGTCGCATGCGACACGTGCTTTTCAATTAGTTCGGTCCAGTTAATGCTCTCGTACTCGTTCCCCATGTAAAAGCCGGTCATCTATCCGACCCGTCTTGAAACACGGACCAAGGAGTTTATCGTGTGCGCAAGTTTTTGGGTGTTAAAAACTTAAAAGCGAAATGAAAGTAAATGACTCTTTAGAGTCTGATGTGCGATCTTGTAAAAAAGTGTAGCATGGCCCCATTCTAACTGTTTACAGTAGGGTGGCGGAAGAGCGTACGCGGTGAGACCCGAAAGATGGTGAACTATTCCTGAGCAGGACGAAGCCAGAGGAAACTCTGGTGGAAGTCCGAAGCGGTTCTGACGTGCAAATCGATCGTCTGACTTGGGTATAGGGGCGAAAGACTAATCGAACCATCTAGTAGCTGGTTCCCTCTGAAGTTTCCCCCAGGATAGCTGGAGCTCAAGAGTAGTTATACTCGGTAAAGCGAATGATTAGAGGACTTGGGAACGAAATGTTCTTAACCTATTCTCAAACTCTAAATGGTTATGATGTCAAAGTTGCTTGATTTTGAACTTTGGCGTTGAATACGAGCTCCAAGTGGGCCATTTTTGGTAAGCAGAACTGGCGATGTGGGATGAACCAAACGCGGAGTTGCGGTGCCAAAGTATCCGCTCATTAGACCCCATAAAAGGTGTTGGTTGATACAGACAGCAGGACGGTGGCCATGGAAGTCGGAATCCGCTAAGGAGTGTGTAACAACTCACCTGCCGAATCAACTAGCCCTGAAAATGGATGGCGCTGGAGCGGGTCACCTATACTCTGCCGTCATAAGCTTGTATTTTGTTAAAAAGTCTTGCAATGACGTGTAAGAGGGTCGTAGTGGTTGCGTTGAAGGCTTTGGGTGTGCACCCAGCTGGAGCTTCCACTAGTGCAGATCTTGGTGGTAGTAGCAAATATTCAAGTGAGATCCTTGAAGACTGAAGTGGAGAAGGGTTCCACGTGAACAGCAGTTGAATGTGGGTCAGTCGATCCTAAGGCACCGGCTAAAGCCGTCTAGACACTGCGGGGAGATGAGATACTTAACGGTAACTTGTCTACCTGGTTGCCGAAAGGGAAGTGGGTTAATATTCCCACACCAGGCATGGGAGATTGTGATCCGCGAGGATTACTTTGCGCGGTGACGCAAACGAACTCGCAGACCTCGTGTGGAGTCCGGGCCAGAGTTCTCTTTTCTGGTTTAGAGATCATGTCCCTGGAAGTGGCTCAGCCTGAGATAGGGATACTGGTCTTGTAAAGCGCAGCGGTTCCTGTTGTGTCCCGTGTGCTCCACATGAGCCCCAGTATCTGGCCCGATTCCCAGGACGTCTCCGTTCCAAGTACTAAGGAAGCCCAGCGTTGCTTAACTTGCCAGATCGGACGGGATGGCGTGCTTTCAACGCGGTATGGTCGTAATCAATGGGTTGTCAATTTCTTAATATTTAAAACAAATTTCGCTGAGGCAAAGTGGGCGTGGCTTTTCGATGTTCGCTGTTCGCGGGAATGGTTTAAAGGAAAACTCAAATTGGGCTAATCTAGAAAATCGTGGAGAGAAATAATAGGATTAAAAAATTTTTTGAAAAATTTAAAGTTTATTATTATAATAAGCTTTGTTTTTTGAAGAATAAAGTTTATTGTTATTTATTTTTTAAAACTTTTAAAGTTTATAAAATTAAACTTATAACAATAAACTTCTAACAATCCTTTATTGACTCTCGCTGCAAAATTAATTTGGCTTCTGGCAATTGTCAGGAATTTAGCCGATTATAACTTTTGTGAATTTATAATTATAATTAATTATTGACATTCTTTTGCAAAGGATATTTAGTATGTTATCAGCTTCATTAATTTTTAATTTTCGACTTTTATTTCGGGATTTTGAATTCTAAAATTATCAATGTAATCATTATTAATGACAGCTTAATTACCAGCAGTCTCGGTAATTCAAGCTTTGCTAAATACCTAAATAAAAGATATCTGGTTGATCCTGCCTGAACTGATGTGTTTATTTCAAAGATTAAGCCATGCATGTATAAGTTTAATCGTTTATCGAGAAACCGCGAACGGCTCATTACAATGGCCATTATTTACTTGATCTTGATTGTCTAAATGGATAACTGTGGAAAAGCTAGAGCTAATACATGCACTAAAGCTTTGTCCTTACGGAAAAGCGCATTTATTAGAACAAAACCACGCGGCTTCGGCTGCTTCTTGTTGACTCAGAATAACTTAGCTGACCGCATGGCCTTGTGCCGGCGGCGTGTCTTTCAAGCGTCCACTTTATCAACTTGACGGGAGCATAATCGACTCCCGTGGTGGTGACGGATAACGGAGGATCAGGGTTCGACTCCGGAGAAGGGGCCTGAGAAATGGCCACTACGTCTAAGGATGGCAGCAGGCGCGCAAATTACCCACTCTCGGCTCGAGGAGGTAGTGACGAGAAATAACGAGACTGTTCTCTTTGAGGCCGGTCATCGGAATGGGTACAATTTAAACCCTTTAACGAGTATCAAGCAGAGGGTAAGTCTGGTGCCAGCAGCCGCGGTAATTCCAGCTCTGCAAATACATAGAATTATTGCTGCGGTTAGAAAGCTCATAGTTGGATTCGTATCGATACCTTGGAACCCTTCGGGTGTCTCTAGGTGTTATCGATTTATCGTAATGTTCGGTTTTGAGTCCTTAACAGGATTCTTAACAGGCATTGCAAGTTTACTTTGAACAAATCAGAGTGCTTCAAACAGGCGTTTTCGCTTGAATGATCGTGCATGGAATAATAGAAAATGATTTCGGTTCAGTTTTATTGGTTTTACGGACTGAGATAATGGTTAACAGAGACAAACGGGGGCATTTGTATGGTCCCGTGAGAGGTGAAATTCTTGGACCGTGGCCAGACAAACTACAGCGAAAGCATTTGCCAAGAATGTTTTTATTAATCAAGAACGAAAGTCAGAGGTTCGAAGGCGATCAGATACCGCCCTAGTTCTGACCGTAAACGATGCCAACTAGCGATCCGCCGATGGAAATTATATTGCCTTGGTGGGGAGCTTCCCGGAAACGAAAGTCTTCCGGTTCCGGGGGAAGTATGGTTGCAAAGCTGAAACTTAAAGGAATTGACGGAAGGGCACCACCAGGAGTGGAGCCTGCGGCTTAATTTGACTCAACACGGGGAAACTCACCCGGCCCGGACACTGTGAGGATTGACAGATTGATAGCTTTTTCATGATTCAGTGGATGGTGGTGCATGGCCGTTCTTAGTTCGTGGAGTGATTTGTCTGGTTTATTCCGATAACGAGCGAGACTCTAACCTACTAAATAGTTGGTACATACTCTTAGTGTATACAGCTTCTTAGAGGGATTTGCGGCGTTCAGCCGAAAGAAATTGAGCAATAACAGGTCTGTGATGCCCTTAGATGTCCGGGGCTGCACGCGCGCTACACTGGCAAAATCAACGTGCTTGTCCTACCCTGAAAGGGGCGGGTAAACCATTGAAAATTTGCCGTGATTGGGATCGGAAATTGCAATTATTTTCCGTGAACGAGGAATTCCAAGTAAGTGCGAGTCATCAGCTCGCGTTGATTACGTCCCTGCCCTTTGTACACACCGCCCGTCGCTGCCCGGGACTGAGCCATTTCGAGAAATTTGGGGACCGTTGATTTAATTTTTCTAAATTACTTTGATGGAAACCAATTTAATCGCAGTGGCTTGAACCGGGCAAAAGTCGTAACAAGGTAGCTGTAGGTGAACCTGCTGCTGGATCATTACTTTATGTGATGTTCAAATTTGAATTCGCAATGAAATGATCGTTGTGAAACGGCTGTCGCTGGTGTCTAAGTGTTGCTGATACGGTTGTGAACGTCCGTGGCTGTATATGTGGTGACATGTTAGGACTCTAATGAGTTTAAGACCTATTGAGCCTCTTAAGTGAGGCCGCCAGCAACCTTTTTTTTCTCTACATTTTAAAAAAAAAACTAAAATTCTACCCTTATCGGTGGATCACTAGGCTCGTGGATCGATGAAGAACGCAGCAAACTGCGATAATTATTGCGAACTGCAGAAGTATTGAGCACAAAAGTTTTGAACGCAAATGGCCGCATTGAGGTCAAACTCTTTGCAACGTCTGGTTCAGGGTCATTTTCTCTTATAGCGGAAGCTTTAATTTCTATAATGATGTTGTTGCTTTATATTTTAAAAGGATTTTTGTTTATTCATGTATTAAATCTAACTGTGAAAATCAAACAATTTTGACCTGAACTCAGTCGAGAGCACCCGCTGAACTTAAGCATATCAGTAAGCGGAGGAAAAGAAACTAAATAGGATTCCCCCAGTAACGGCGAGTGAAAAGGGAAAAGTCCATCGCTAAATCGTTTTGCCTCAGGCATTATGAGGTGTAGCGTATAAGTCGTAAACTTTGATCTTTTGTCTCAAACAAGTCCCCTTGATAGAGGTTCCACAGAAGGTGCAAGTCCTGTACGTTGAGATAATTGATCGATATTTGCGTGCTTTAGAGTCGGGTTGTTTGGGATCGCAGCCCAAAGTCGGTGGTAAACTTCATCTAAGACTTAATATTGCCACGAGACCGATAGCAAACAAGTACTGTGAAGGAAAGTTGCAAAGCACTTTGAAGAGAGAGTTAAAGAGGACGTGAAACCGGTAAGGTGGAAACGGATAGAGTCGGCGTATCATTCAATTATTCAGTTACATTATTTTTATGTTGTGACCTCTGAGCTCCAGATTGGGACAGAGGGAATCAGCATAATTTTTTGTGGTGCATTTACTTGATTGGTGCTTGGGGATGTTTGAGGCAGATTTGTTTCCGTCGTTTTGAGGCCAGCTTGCTGGTACCCAAACGGTGTTAGCATTTTTGTCTTGGGCATTTGAGTATGGCTCACGTGTATTTATTGGACAGATCTGAGTGTAAGTTACGGTCGCATGCGACACGTGCTTTTCAATTAGTTCGGTCCAGTTAATGCTCTCGTACTCGTTCCCCATGTAAAAGCCGGTCATCTATCCGACCCGTCTTGAAACACGGACCAAGGAGTTTATCGTGTGCGCAAGTTTTTGGGTGTTAAAAACTTAAAAGCGAAATGAAAGTAAATGACTCTTTAGAGTCTGATGTGCGATCTTGTAAAAAAGTGTAGCATGGCCCCATTCTAACTGTTTACAGTAGGGTGGCGGAAGAGCGTACGCGGTGAGACCCGAAAGATGGTGAACTATTCCTGAGCAGGACGAAGCCAGAGGAAACTCTGGTGGAAGTCCGAAGCGGTTCTGACGTGCAAATCGATCGTCTGACTTGGGTATAGGGGCGAAAGACTAATCGAACCATCTAGTAGCTGGTTCCCTCTGAAGTTTCCCCCAGGATAGCTGGAGCTCAAGAGTAGTTATACTCGGTAAAGCGAATGATTAGAGGACTTGGGAACGAAATGTTCTTAACCTATTCTCAAACTCTAAATGGTTATGATGTCAAAGTTGCTTGATTTTGAACTTTGGCGTTGAATACGAGCTCCAAGTGGGCCATAATGGGAGGAAATTAGTTCCATTTATTGAAGAAATGAAGAAAAATATATTATCAAATTTAGCTATAAATTCAGCCAAACAATTTATAACTAATAAAGTGCTTGTTTTGCTTTTTAATGTTGAATATTTGGATCTAAAAGGAGAAATTTACTATAACCTTAGAGTTGAAAAAGGCTGATATTTACAGCCAGTCATGTATTAGGGCGTAGCGCCATAACTGCAAAATTTTCCAGCTACATATAACTTACTGGGGATTTCGAGCCCTTATCAATTTTGGTACCTATTTATTTCTTTAACTCAGTAAAGGCTTGGGAAATTTTGAAGCAAGTTATGGCTTTGAACAGTTAGACTGTTTTAAATTTTAAGCCATACTGTCTTATTCTTAAGTTTCAGTAACTATTCTTATTCCAATATATATTCTTGTAATGAAGCAAAGTGGCTTGTTCAAGTCTATGGTGATCTTTTAAGCATAAAGTTTATCTAGAAGTGATGCTAATGATTGGGGGAAAAATCGTATCGAGTTTCGGGTCGAAGAAAGTCCGGGCCATCCCTGATATCTCGTAGTTTAATGTAAATATTTTACCTATACTTTATTGTTATATAACATATACTGGCATTTAGTGGAATGCTAACAATCGAACTTATACAAAGCAAAAGTGCTGGTATAAACAATGGATATATGATTGTTGAGTTTGTAGTTCCACCAAAAGCCACATAACCTATCTATAAATGATTTTTATAATATTATTTCATAAAACATCAAAAGAAGTTTGAATGTGAATTAGGGAGGCATTCAAGCCTAAATATTAATTACTAGGGTATTATTATTTATTACCCCATGTGTCTATATCAAAAAGCATGTTCAAAAATGTCTGGCTTTTATTGTCGTTTTTACAATTACAGTAAAATCTCTATTAAATGCCACTCTCCAGATGAATGCCACTCTAATAGAATGACACCTTGGAAGGTGATTGAAAAATAGAATGCCATGGCATTCTAATACAGATTTTATGGTATGTTGGATTTTTTATAGCTCCTTAAATCTGGAATTTGTTTATATTGACAGGGCCACTAATATTTTTCTGGTAAACCAATTGTAACTCAATTAATCATATATGGTCTCTTATTACCAAATTGCCTATTTTTTCGCTTCATAAACAATTGACAAATGTACTAGCTTCCAAAATTATGTTGGAACTACGAAAAAAACAAGGAAAGGTACTATTGCGAACCGTCTTCTATGGACAAGTTGACTAAATAAAACAAGTAAAGCTTACAGAATTTGTAGAAATATTCATTTGTTGAAACAAAAACTTGTCAAGATTGCCTTAATAAAATGATATTTGTTCTTTAAAATTATTTAAAAATAGAGTTTTTTATTTATAAATGAATTTTTTGATATTAAAAATGTACAGGTGATTTTATACATTTAAAATTAATTTTAAAATTGGGAAACACCCACGTATAAAAATTATTTTAAATTAGCCAACTTTATATCACGCAACATAAATTTGTTTTAAATGAACTAAATCTTTTGAGTTCGTGTTTAATATAAATAATTTAAGGTAAAGATACAAAAAAATTTTTTCTTAAATTATTTAAATAGTAAAGAAAGGTTACTTTTAAAAAATTAAAAACGAACTAAATTTGAATGCACGAACATAAGGATATATAAAAGTAAGAGAAAAATGGCATTTAAAATTATTAGAAGACAAAATATTTATTTTAAAAAATGAATCACTGTCTAGTATAGAATATAACTAGGGCGTGTCAAAATATGCACGAAAAATCCCAAAATATGCGCATATATATGCACCGAAAAAGCCCAAAATATGCACCAAGATAAGCAAAATATGCTCTAAATATACAGCAAAAATAACGAAAATATGCTTTAAAAAATTAATATTTGAGGTAAAAAATACTAATTTAGCATTTAAATTGCAGTTTAAGAGCACTTCTAAAAGATTTTATGAACTTAAACTTCAATTAAAAAAATTTTTTTGAAAAAAAATTTTCGCGAAAAATTTTTCGAAAAATATTTTCAACAAATTTTTATTAAAAATTTTTTTGCCCAAAAAATTCCAAAATTTTGAAAATTTTGCCTGATTTTTACTAAAATTTTTCAAAAAATGCCAAAATATGCACAAATTTTGTAAAAATATGCAAATTATTGTTTTTCTTCTAAAATATTATTGTTTTTCTTCTAAAATAGCCCCCCCCCCACCCGAAAATAGGCCCCCCTCTAATAATTAAGCCCCTTTAGAGGTCGATCAAAAAAATAGGCCCGTGGCTTATTTTAGAGGAAATGCGGTATTTGGATTTTTTAATTGAAATTTAAAATAATATAATTTTTAATTATTTTAACTAAATAATGACAAATATTTGTTTATAAAGAGAATATATACCGTATTTTCTCTAAAATACCCCCACCCCTCTCTAAAATGCCGTATTTCCTCTAATAGAATGCCCTCTTCCATTATGATGCCCCCTCTAATAGAATGCCTCTTCAGAAAATATGTGGCAGACCGGATAGTGTGTTTAGGTCGTAGATTGAGGACTTTTCTGGGTATTAGGTTCGAAACCGAACTTAATAAATGACTGAGTAATTGTTTTTCTTTGGAAAATAAATTATAATAAACTTATTTTTAACAAAAATTTGTTATATTCTTAAACAAATGAATTCTATGTGCTATGACTTCCAAAATATTTAGAAATTTCGCCTGTGGCTCAAAAAGGATGGATTTTGGCTTAAGGATCTTCTAAAATATTTTTAAAAAAATTTTGCGCCAGTGGCTCAAAGAAATAAATCCACCCCAAAAAATAAATCCTAATCCACCCCAAACCCCGCTTATCCCATTATTTGGACAGACTACTTATTATTCAATTAATTTTTTATACATAATAAATAATTATAAAGCCTCTTAAAAATTTTATTAAAATTTAATTCAATTCACCTATTTAAATTTAAATAGTAAATTTGTATAAAATTAAAGGTTGTTTTAAGTTTATTTCAGTAAAAATTAAAAAAATTTTTCTTTATATTTTTTGAATCTATAATTGGGTATATTTAGTTACAGATTTTGGGGTAGCTGCGTATATTTTTGTATATTCTTGTAAATAAAGTCTTTATATAATGACACACTTAACCTTTATAGAGAAGCATTATGCCTTTCCATTTAATTTTTATAATTAAAATTTTTATTCATGTTTAATTTAAAAATTTATTTATGATTTTATGTTTATAAGTTATGTATTTACAATATTAATATTAAGATTCAATAGCATTTACTTGAATTTCAAATGATCCGCGATAACTTTAGAGTGACATACACACGTTTATAAGATTTTAAATAGATGTAGTTCCACCGCGGGGATGTTGTTCCCTCAACGGGAGAAGTTGTTACGTCAGCGGGGGAAATTTTTCCAACAACGGGGGATGTTGTTCCACAAACGGGAAATGTAGTTCCATCAACGGGGGATGCTGTTCCCTCAACAGAAATTGTTCCTTCAGCGGGGGGAAATTGTTCCATCAACAGAGGAAGTTGTTCCGTCAGCGGAGAATTTGTTCCGTCATCGGGGGATAGCATTCCATCAACGGCAAACAACAACATGCGGTGTGGCTAAACCGAAATGTACCCTCATTTTTATCGGACCGGCACGACCGGGTCTTTGGGTAACTCTTTCAAAAGAGCTCATGGAGCTGAGTTGAACGACACCAAAATCTACGAAATCTGATTTGATTGAACCGAGATACAACTTCTGAAAACCATAAGGTCGATATTTTCGGCTAATGAATGTTTGTAAAAACAATAGCTAATTCGAATTAGCTCTACGAGCTGAGTCGCTGACTGAGTCGAAACAGCCAAAAACGTTTGCTTGGTTCATTTTTGTATCGTAACTCTGTCCAAACTTGTTCGACTTCGATGATTTGGTGTCATTTGACTCAGCTCGTCGAGCTCTCTCAATTGAGTTTTTAAATCATATTTTACTGAGTTTTCATCATAAAAATGAGCTTACTCCCCGCTATGTTTTTGACCATTTCGAGCCCTATATCTTGGTCTACAGGCATTTCCGGCGGCTCTTGTTAAGGGCATCGTCTCCTCATCAAAGTCTAATCAATTCCTCAAACTAAAATTGTAAACAACTTTCTCAATTCCTCTATTCAAAGGCGTTTTATAATTTCACATTACTTTATACATCCTTGCCTAGCTACTAATCAATTATAAATGATATGAAATATACAAAAATCCATTATGATAGTCAATAAATTTGCTTGGCATTCAATAATATATACATGTAAGCAATGCTTGGCCATAAAGACCTGCCTGTAAAGACGCTTTCTATCCTATGAGAGTGGAGAGAGAGTGTAAAATCCCCTCTCCCTTTCCTTATTACATTCCATTTTACTTAGAAAATTTAAATTTTTTTACCTTTTTTATTTAAAAATTTATTTATAATTTTATTTTTATTTGTGTATTTAAACTATTAAAACTTTATAGCAAGTTACTAGAGTATCGTAATCACGCTAATCTTCACAAATTTATTTCTATAAAATTGAAATGAATATTTTGTATTGGATACTATTCCAATACTTAATGTTGGAAATACTTCATTTACCGGGTAATAAGTAATATTTTTTTAATGATAAGTATTTTCAAGACGTAAATGCTGGTTGTTGCCCAAGTCGACACCGAGATAATGCATCTGTTCCTGAAGGCATGCTTTTAGAAAAATTATTTAACATAATAAAATTTATTCAGTGGAACTGCAAAACGATGATGATAATCTAGTATATTGTGCTCATCAAAATGAATATAACGGAACGATGATATTTAGAAATCCACAACGGATTGAAATTAAATATCAACCTGTTGAACAAAATCAAATCGGACGCGGCGGAACTGCAGTTGTAAGTTCAAAACATTTTCAATAAAAATTGTTCAAATTGGAGTATTGGCAATGGAAATAACGTTAGACTAGTTTAATATACAGGGTGTTTCAGCTGAAAAGCGCTATTTTAAAAATCAATAAGTTTTTACTGCATGGATAGATTTTAATGATATTTGGTATTTTATTTCTATATTTTATGGCATTTTTTTGACATAAAAATTATGTCGAAATTCGAACCCAAACCCGGGATAATTTCGTACTCTACCGTTCTCTTTTCCGCATGCTCACCACATGTTTTCTTACTTCCCTTCATTTGCTGCGAGTGGCGATAGATACTAGAGTAAACATAGGCGATAGACACTACAACTTGAAGAAAAGTGGGCGGGGCTTCTTCTCTTCGCCGCTCGCAGGAAAAAAAATTAAGTAAGATAGCGCGCACTGAAAAGAGAAAGAAAAGAGAACGGTTGAGTACGGATTTGAAATACAGGGTTAGGGTTCGAATTTCGAAATAATTTTTATGTCAAAAAAAATGCCATGAACTATAGATACAAAATACCAAATATCATTAAAATCTATCCACGCAGTAAAAAGTTATTGATTTTTCAAATAGCGCTTTTCAGCTGAAACACCCTGTATATCTCTTGATATAAAAATCTATCTTTATTTAAACAACAAATGAGTTTAAGGTCCATCATGCATTTTGGCCTGCAGGGGGGAGATGCATAGCATTGAAAAATGCTGGTTTTAACACTGGAGCAAGAGAAGTTGCAATTTTAGAGTATTTTGACAGATTAGAAGATTATCAAAGAAACCATATAATTAAGATGATTGCTTAGTGAGTTAATTTTATTTGTACATTTGACTGAATTAATTAGATTAAATTGGTTCTCTTGGGTATATAATAGGGTTTCACCGAAAGTTCCGGTTCCGGAAAGTTCCGCTGTTTTTTTTTGGTTCCGGTTCCGGGAACCGGAACTCAAATTGGATCCGGTTCCGGTCAAAATTTCGGTTCCAGTGAAACCCTAGTATATAACTGCGTTCCGCTTTTGCCTAGTATTGAATTATACATTTTAAATTTTGAAACAATATTTAAGTGGAAAGCATGAAGATAGAATGTATATTGCGATGGAACGAGGAGATGTAATGATAGGAAATTATGTCAATGATGATCGTTCAAATCTTTATAATATTCTTAAAGGTGCTGCTCGTGCGCTTGAACAATTTCATCGCCGTAAGAAAATATTATATAACGTATTTGTTAAAATTTTTAAACTACTTCCAATTTGGCAATTTCAGGGTCAGTCTATTCAAATTCAAATAGATCGATATGACCAAAATTTTTTGTTAAATACCTTTTTATCAGGGCTGTGTGCTAAAAATTGAAATTTTTGCGTGGCGCCCCAAACGCAAATTTTTCAAATTTTAAAAACACGCCAAACTCAAAACGCCAAAAATCGGCCAAAAATGACGCCAAACCTATACTAAAGCGACCCTAATATCCTCCTTAATCCGTTCAAGAAACTTTAATCTCACTAATTCTTCCCATTTTCATTTTCCTCATTTTGGTGAGAAAAACTAGAATAAAAACCATACCAAAACCATATGTACCGTATGGTGGGGCTCTACTTAGGGAAACACTGTATTAATAATTTAACAAAATTAAAGATGCCATTCATCTGGACATTAAACAAAGCAATCTTGTTGTCTCTCTTGAACAAAATCATGGAAATGAGATAGCAAGTAAATTGATAGATTTTGGCACTTCTGTGCTTTTAGATAATGCAGGAAGTGCAAGCTTGAATATCTTGGCGCAAATGCACAAGGCACCTGAGATTCGTAATGATAACCGCAATCGTCAAGGAAACGTATATTTTATAATTTAAAGTTTTAATTTATTAAGGAAATTTCCATTTTTTTAAACAGAACTTTTACTCATCCAAATTTTTATAGTATCAGAAATAAGGTTTTGTATTCATTACCGATGAGATACTAACCTGGGCATCTTGTCGGGACATAGGCATTTCACACTGTTCTATAAATTTGTTTTCAGTATTTTATTAGTCTGAATAATTTAATCTACTGTCAATATAAGTTTAGATAACACCCAAAGTTGATGTTTGGGCTTTTGGTATTATGAGCTGTCAGCAACTACATGGACGTGTAGGTCGTGGTATTAGACAACAGTTCCCGGCGCCGCGTTTCATAGAAGCGATTAATTATACGAATTTTGATGCATTTTTGGAAAGGAACTGTCGAAATCCAAATAACAATAGCAATATGGACCGTATTATAAAGGCAAGTATTTTTATGTAAATCTGGTGTTCACTTGATATTCTTAACAAGCATCCTATTTTTTAGGTTATTTCGTCGTTCCTTTTTACATTTTTCAAGATAAATATACATAAAATAATTTTTATTAAATTAATCTGGTTGAATTTTATTACTCTTAATTATTTTAGGGGCCTAACCAATTAAATAAAAGGCAAATTAATAAAAATATTTTTAAAGGGCTGTTTACAACTCAACCCAAATAACCGTCCAACTATGAATGTCATTGTTCGATTTTTTGATGGGAATTGTCATGGTTTTAGATATGAACGAGAATTGGGCTTAGAAATTGATGATGAAGAAATATGGTGTGATTAGGAATAAGATAGTAAGGAAGACTAAATCGAGATTAAGTATATGATTGGAAATTTGACTTTTTGAGATTGAACGCCTATTTTATGACTTTTTCGGGTATTCTGTGTACTTTGCTTTACTTTTTAATTTTTTCCAGGTAAGGTGATATAAGTGTTTTTGGTAGAATAAGACATTTAACGACAGATTTTACTTTAAAAATCCACATAAATTCCCTCAGTCTGGATCGGGAATTCTGTAAAAGTTTCTTAAATTAAAATTTCAGCACCGCAGTCGATAATTTTTTATTCTTTCTAAATTTTGTCAGAAGTAAAGGAAAAAGAAGCAACTTTGTCACAAGTAAGGTTGCTCTTTTACTTTTTGTCACAAGTAAAGGAGCAAAAGAGAGTTTTAAATTGAGAAGTATTTAACATATGTAGAAAACAAGTAAAGACGCATTTTAACTTAAAACTCTTCAAAGTCCTTCAGTCTCCCCTATTTTTAAAGCAATTCAAAATCTTTCCAGATATTTTTAAAAATTTTTACAGAACTATCCTATCATTTAAAGTCATTTCGGGTGCTTTTTTGTTCAATTTCTTCATTTTAGTAAAGAAAAGTTTTTATTTTTTAAAGCATGGAATATTTTATTTATTCAAAACATCAAAATTATTTAACAAAAAAATTTTTTTCCGTTATTTTTTTGTTTTTTGTTAAATATTTTTGTTACATTATATATATATTTTTATTTAACATAGTACTTTTATTTAAAATTTTGATAAATTTTATTTTCTATTCAACTTGTGTTTTCTATTCAACTTGTCTATCAACTCGATTAAATTGTCTATTCGGTGATACGACTTTTGCGGCCTGTACACTTGCGGCCCAGACATTTGCGGCCCCGACACTTGCGGCTCGCCCCCATTTTGACACTTGCGGTCCCGACACTTGCGGCTAAGAAATTTTCGGCGCAGACATTTGCGGCTATCAACTAGAGTCGTGTCGTAATTGAAATTTTTTTCGTAATCGTAATTCGTAATCGTAACTCCTCGAATAAAAATCAAAATTTAGAGTTGGCAGGATATTTAGTATTTTTATCACATTTGTTAGAGATATCTTATTAAAAAAACTCCTCGAATAAAAATCAAAATTTAGAGTTGGCACGATATTTAGTGTTTTTATCACATTTGTTAGAAATATCTTATTAAAATAAACTCCTCGAATAAAAATCAAAATCTAGAGTTGGCAGGATATTTAGTATTTTTATCACATTTGTTAGAGATATCTTATTAAAAAAAACTCCTCGAATAAAAATCAAAATTTAGAGTTGGCACGATATTTAGTGTTTTTATCACATTTGTTAGAAATATCTTATTAAAATAATCTCCTCGAATAAAAATCAAAATTTAGAGTTGGCAGGATATTTAGTATTTTTATCACATTTGTTAGAAATATCTTATTAAAATAAACTCCTCGAATAAAAATCAAAATTTAGAGTTGGCAGGATATTTAGTGTTTTTATCACATTTGTTAGAAATATCTTATTAAAATAAACTCCTCGAATAAAAATCAAAATTTAGAGTTGGCACGATATTTAGTGTTTTTATCACATTTGTTAGAAATATCTTATTAAAATAAACTCCTCGAATAAAAATCAAAATTTAGAGTTGGCAGGATATTTAGTGTTTTTATCACATTTGTTAGAAATATCTTATTAAAATAAACTCCTCGAATAAAAATCAAAATTTAGAGTTGGCAGGATATTTAGTGTTTTTATCACATTTGTTAGAAATATCTTATTAAAATAAACTCCTCGAATAAAAATCAAAATTTAGAGTTGGCAGGATATTTAGTGTTTTTATCACATTTGTTAGAAATATCTTATTAAAATAAACTCCTCGAATAAAAATCAAAATTTAGAGTTGGCACGATATTTAGTGTTTTTATCACATTTGTTAGAAATATCTTATTAAAATAAACTCCTCGAATAAAAATC
Source organism: Meloidogyne arenaria (assembly GCA_036172955.1). Taxonomy (NCBI): domain Eukaryota; kingdom Metazoa; phylum Nematoda; class Chromadorea; order Rhabditida; family Meloidogynidae; genus Meloidogyne; species Meloidogyne arenaria. Next base: position 177,653 of record JARQAB010000066.1, on the reverse strand, counting down.
AAAATTTAGAGTTGGCAGGATATTTAGTGTTTTTATCACATTTGTTAGAAATATCTTATTAAAATAAACTCCTCGAATAAAAATCAAAATTTAGAGTTGGCAGGATATTTAGTGTTTTTATCACATTTGTTAGAAATATCTTATTAAAATAAACTCCTCGAATAAAAATCAAAATTTAGAGTTGGCAGGATATTTAGTGTTTTTATCACATTTGTTAGAAATATCTTATTAAAATAAACTCCTCGAATAAAAATCAAAATTTAGAGTTGGCACGATATTTAGTGTTTTTATCACATTTGTTAGAAATATCTTATTAAAATAAACTCCTCGAATAAAAATCAAAATTTAGAGTTGGCAGAATATTTAGTGTTTTTATCACATTTGTTAGAAATATCTTATTAAAATAAACTCCTCGAATAAAAATCAAAATTTAGAGTTGGCAGGATATTTAGTGTTTTTATCACATTTGTTAGAAATATCTTATTAAAATAAACTCCTCGAATAAAAATCAAAATTTAGAGTTGGCACGATATTTAGTGTTTTTATCACATTTGTTAGAAATATCTTATTAAAATAAACTCCTCGAATAAAAATCAAAATTTAGAGTTGGCAGGATATTTAGTGTTTTTATCACATTTGTTAGAAATATCTTATTAAAATAAACTCCTCGAATAAAAATCAAAATTTAGAGTTGGCAGGATATTTAGTGTTTTTATCACATTTGTTAGAAATATCTTATTAAAATAAACTCCTCGAATAAAAATCAAAATTTAGAGTTGGCAGGATATTTAGTGTTTTTATCACATTTGTTAGAAATATCTTATTAAAATAAACTCCTCGAATAAAAATCAATATTTAGAGTTGGCAGAATATTTAGTGTTTTTATCACATTTGTTAGAAATATCTTATTAAAATAAACTCCTCGAATAAAAATCAAAATTTAGAGTTGGCACGATATTTAGTGTTTTTATCACATTTGTTAGAAATATCTTATTAAAATAAACTCCTCGAATAAAAATCAAAATTTAGAGTTGGCAGGATATTTAGAGTTTTTATCACATTTGTTAGAAATATCTTATTAAAATAAACTCCTCGAATAAAAATCAAAATTTAGAGTTGGCAGGATATTTAGTGTTTTTATCACATTTGTTAGAAATATCTTATTAAAATAAACTCCTCGAATAAAAATCAAAATTTAGAGTTGGCAGGATATTTAGTGTTTTTATCACATTTGTTAGAAATATCTTATTAAAATAAACTCCTCGAATAAAAATCAATATTTAGAGTTGGCAGAATATTTAGTGTTTTTATCACATTTGTTAGAAATATCTTATTAAAATAAACTCCTCGAATAAAAATCAAAATTTAGAGTTGGCAGGATATTTAGTGTTTTTATCACATTTGTTAGAAATATCTTATTAAAATAAACTCCTCGAATAAAAATCAAAATTTAGAGTTGGCAGGATATTTAGTGTTTTTATCACATTTGTTAGAAATATCTTATTAAAATAAACTCCTCGAATAAAAATCAAAATTTAGAGTTGGCAGGATATTTAGTGTTTTTATCACATTTGTTAGAAATATCTTATTAAAATAAACTCCTAGAATAAAAATCAATATTTAGAGTTGGCAAAATATTTAGTGTTTTTATCACATTTGTTAGAAATATCTTATTAAAATAAACTCCTCGAATAAAAATCAAAATTTAGAGTTGGCACGATATTTAGTGTTTTTATCACAGTTGTTAGAAATATCTTATTAAAATAAACTCCTCGAATAAAAATCAAAATTTAGAGTTGGCAGGATATTTAGAGTTTTTATCACATTTGTTAGAAATATCTTATTAAAATAAACTCCTCGAATAAAAATCAAAATTTAGAGTTGGCAGGATATTTAGTGTTTTTATCACATTTGTTAGAAATATCTTATTAAAATAAACTCCTCGAATAAAAATCAAAATTTAGAGTTGGCAGGATATTTAGTGTTTTTATCACATTTGTTAGAAATATCTTATTAAAATAAACTCCTCGAATAAAAATCAAAATTTAGAGTTGGCAGGATATTTAGTGTTTTTATCACATTTGTTAGAAATATCTTATTAAAATAAACTCCTCGAATAAAAATCAAAATTTAGAGTTGGCAGGATATTTAGTGTTTTTATCACATTTGTTAGAAATATCTTATTAAAATAAACTCCTCGAATAAAAATCAAAATTTAGAGTTGGCAGGATATTTAGTGTTTTTATCACATTTGTTAGAAATATCTTATTAAAATAAACTCCTCGAATAAAAATCAATATTTAGAGTTGGCAGAATATTTAGTGTTTTTATCACATTTGTTAGAAATATCTTATTAAAATAAACTCCTCGAATAAAAATCAAAATTTAGAGTTGGCACGATATTTAGTGTTTTTATCACATTTGTTAGAAATATCTTATTAAAATAAACTCCTCGAATAAAAATCAAAATTTAGAGTTGGCAGGATATTTAGAGTTTTTATCACATTTGTTAGAAATATCTTATTAAAATAAACTCCTCGAATAAAAATCAAAATTTAGAGTTGGCAGGATATTTAGTGTTTTTTATCACATTTGTTAGAAATATCTTATTAAAATAAACTCCTCGAATAAAATCAAAATTTAGAGTTGGCAGGATATTTAGTGTTTTTATCACATTTGTTAGAAATATCTTATTAAAATAAACTCCTCGAATAAAAATCAATATTTAGAGTTGGCAGAATATTTAGTGTTTTTATCACATTTGTTAGAAATATCTTATTAAAATAAACTCCTCGAATAAAAATCAAAATTTAGAGTTGGCAGGATATTTAGTGTTTTTATCACATTTGTTAGAAATATCTTATTAAAATAAACTCCTCGAATAAAAATCAAAATTTAGAGTTGGCAGGATATTTAGTGTTTTTATCACATTTGTTAGAAATATCTTATTAAAATAAACTCCTCGAATAAAAATCAAAATTTAGAGTTGGCAGGATATTTAGTGTTTTTATCACATTTGTTAGAAATATCTTATTAAAATAAACTCCTCGAATAGAAATCAAAATTTAGAGTTGGCAGGATATTTAGTGTTTTTATCACATTTGTTAGAAATATCTTATTAAAATAAACTCCTCGAATAAAAATCAAAATTTAGAGTTGGCAGGATATTTAGTGTTTTTATCACATTTGTTAGAAATATCTTATTAAAATAAACTCCTCGAATAAAAATCAAAATTTAGAGTTGGCAGGATATTTAGTGTTTTTATCACATTTGTTAGAAATATCTTATTAAAATAAACTCCTAGAATAAAAATCAATATTTAGAGTTGGCAAAATATTTAGTGTTTTTATCACATTTGTTAGAAATATCTTATTAAAATAAACTCCTCGAATAAAAATCAAAATTTAGAGTTGGCACGATATTTAGTGTTTTTATCACAGTTGTTAGAAATATCTTATTAAAATAAACTCCTCGAATAAAAATCAAAATTTAGAGTTGGCAGGATATTTAGAGTTTTTATCACATTTGTTAGAAATATCTTATTAAAATAAACTCCTCGAATAAAAATCAAAATTTAGAGTTGGCAGGATATTTAGTGTTTTTATCACATTTGTTAGAAATATCTTATTAAAATAAACTCCTCGAATAAAAATCAAAATTTAGAGTTGGCAGGATATTTAGTGTTTTTATCACATTTGTTAGAAATATCTTATTAAAATAAACTCCTCGAATAAAAATCAAAATTTAGAGTTGGCAGGATATTTAGTGTTTTTATCACATTTGTTAGAAATATCTTATTAAAATAAACTCCTCGAATAAAAATCAATATTTAGAGTTGGCAGAATATTTAGTGTTTTTATCACATTTGTTAGAAATATCTTATTAAAATAACTCCTCGAATAAAATCAAAATTTAGAGTTGGCACGATATTTAGTGTTTTTATCACATTTGTTAGAAATATCTTATTAAAATAAACTCCTCGAATAAAAATCAAAATTTAGAGTTGGCAGGATATTTAGAGTTTTTATCACATTTGTTAGAAATATCTTATTAAAATAAACTCCTCGAATAAAAATCAAAATTTAGAGTTGGCAGGATATTTAGTGTTTTTATCACATTTGTTAGAAATATCTTATTAAAATAAACTCCTCGAATAAAAATCAAAATTTAGAGTTGGCAGGATATTTAGTGTTTTTATCACATTTGTTAGAAATATCTTATTAAAATAAACTCCTCGAATAAAAATCAATATTTAGAGTTGGCAGAATATTTAGTGTTTTTATCACATTTGTTAGAAATATCTTATTAAAATAAACTCCTCGAATAAAAATCAAAATTTAGAGTTGGCAGGATATTTAGTGTTTTTATCACATTTGTTAGAAATATCTTATTAAAATAAACTCCTCGAATAAAAATCAAAATTTAGAGTTGGCAGGATATTTAGTGTTTTTATCACATTTGTTAGAAATATCTTATTAAAATAAACTCCTCGAATAAAAATCAAAATTTAGAGTTGGCAGGATATTTAGTGTTTTTATCACATTTGTTAGAAATATCTTATTAAAATAAACTCCTCGAATAAAAATCAAAATTTAGAGTTGGCAGGATATTTAGTGTTTTTATCACATTTGTTAGAAATATCTTATTAAAATAAACTCCTCGAATAAAAATCAAAATTTAGAGTTGGCAGGATATTTAGTGTTTTTATCACATTTGTTAGAAATATCTTATTAAAATAAACTCCTCGAATAAAAATCAAAATTTAGAGTTGGCAGGATATTTAGTGTTTTTATCACATTTGTTAGAAATATCTTATTAAAATAAACTCCTCGAATAAAAATCAATATTTAGAGTTGGCAGGATATTTAGTGTTTTTATCACATTTGTTAGAAATATCTTATTAAAATAAACTCCTCGAATAAAAATCAAAATTTAGAGTTGGCAGGATATTTAGTGTTTTTATCACATTTGTTAGAAATATCTTATTAAAATAAACTCCTCGAATAAAAATCAAAATTTAGAGTTGGCAGGATATTTAGTGTTTTTATCACATTTGTTAGAAATATCTTATTAAAATAAACTCCTCGAATAAAAATCAAAATTTAGAGTTGGCAGGATATTTAGTGTTTTTATCACATTTGTTAGAAATATCTTATTAAAATAAACTCCTCGAATAAAAATCAAAATTTAGAGTTGGCAGGATATTTAGTGTTTTTATCACATTTGTTAGAAATATCTTATTAAAATAAACTCCTCGAATAAAAATCACAATTTAGAGTTGGCAGAATATTTAGTGTTTTTATCACATTTGTTAGAAATATCTTATTAAAATAAACTCCTCGAATAAAAATCAAAATTTAGAGTTGGCAGGATATTTAGTGTTTTTATCACATTTGTTAGAAATATCTTATTAAAATAAACTCCTCGAATAAAAATCAAAATTTAGAGTTGGCAGGATATTTAGTGTTTTTATCACATTTGTTAGAAATATCTTATTAAAATAAACTCCTCGAATAAAAATCAAAATTTAGAGTTGGCAGGATATTTAGTGTTTTTATCACATTTGTTAGAAATATCTTAAAATAAATAAAACTAAATAAAAAAATATATAAAAAAAAATAAATAATAAATATAACTAAATAAAATAAACTCCTCGAATAAAAATCAAAATTTAGAGTTGGCAGGATATTTAGTGTTTTTATCACATTTGTTAGAAATATCTTATTAAAATAAACTCCTCGAATAAAAATCAAAATTTAGAGTTGGCAGGATATTTAGTGTTTTTATCACATTTGTTAGAAATATCTTATTAAAATAAACTCCTCGAATAAAAATCAATATTTAGAGTTGGCAGAATATTTAGTGTTTTTATCACATTTGTTAGAAATATCTTATTAAAATAAACTCCTCGAATAAAAATCAAATTTAGAGTTGGCAGGATATTTAGTGTTTTTATCACATTTGTTAGAAATATCTTATTAAAATAAACTCCTCGAATAAAAATCAAAATTTAGAGTTGGCAGGATATTTAGTGTTTTTATCACATTTGTTAGAAATATCTTATTAAAATAAACTCCTCGAATAAAAATCAAAATTTAGAGTTGGCAGGATATTTAGTGTTTTTATCACATTTGTTAGAAATATCTTATTAAAATAAACTCCTCGAATAAAAATCAAAATTTAGAGTTGGCAGGATATTTAGTGTTTTTATCACATTTGTTAGAAATATCTTATTAAAATAAACTCCTCGAATAAAAATCAAAATTTAGAGTTGGCAGGATATTTAGTGTTTTTATCACATTTGTTAGAAATATCTTATTAAAATAAACTCCTCGAATAAAAATCAAAATTTAGAGTTGGCAGGATATTTAGTGTTTTTATCACATTTGTTAGAAATATCTTATTAAAATAAACTCCTCGAATAAAAATCAAAATTTAGAGTTGGCAGGATATTTAGTGTTTTTATCACATTTGTTAGAAATATCTTATTAAAATAAACTCCTCGAATAAAAATCAAAATTTAGAGTTGGCAGGATATTTAGTGTTTTTATCACATTTGTTAGAAATATCTTATTAAAATAAACTCCTCGAATAAAAATCAAAATTTAGAGTTGGCAGGATATTTAGTGTTTTTATCACATTTGTTAGAAATATCTTATTAAAATAAACTCCTCGAATAAAAATCAAAATTTAGAGTTGGCAGGATATTTAGTGTTTTTATCACATTTGTTAGAAATATCTTATTAAAATAAACTCCTCGAATAAAAATCAAAATTTAGAGTTGGCAGGATATTTAGTGTTTTTATCACATTTGTTAGAAATATCTTATTAAAATAAACTCCTCGAATAAAAATCAAAATTTAGAGTTGGCAGGATATTTAGTGTTTTTATCACATTTGTTAGAAATATCTTATTAAAATAAACTCCTCGAATAAAAATCAAAATTTAGAGTTGGCAGGATATTTAGTGTTTTTATCACATTTGTTAGAAATATCTTATTAAAATAAACTCCTCGAATAAAAATCAAAATTTAGAGTTGGCAGGATATTTAGTGTTTTTATCACATTTGTTAGAAATATCTTATTAAAATAAACTCCTCGAATAAAAATCAAAATTTAGAGTTGGCAGAATATTTAGTGTTTTTATCACATTTGTTAGAAATATCTTATTAAAATAAACTCCTCGAATAAAAATCAAAATTTAGAGTTGGCAGGATATTTAGTGTTTTTATCACATTTGTTAGAAATATCTTATTAAAATAAACTCCTCGAATAAAAATCAAAATTTAGAGTTGGCAGGATATTTAGTGTTTTTATCACATTTGTTAGAAATATCTTATTAAAATAAACTCCTCGAATAAAAATCAAAATTTAGAGTTGGCAGGATATTTAGTGTTTTTATCACATTTGTTAGAAATATCTTATTAAAATAAACTCCTCGAATAAAAATCAAAATTTAGAGTTGGCAGGATATTTAGTGTTTTTATCACATTTGTTAGAAATATCTTATTAAAATAAACTCCTCGAATAAAAATCAAAATTTAGAGTTGGCAGGATATTTAGTGTTTTTATCACATTTGTTAGAAATATCTTATTAAAATAAACTCCTCGAATAAAAATCAAAATTTAGAGTTGGCAGGATATTTAGTGTTTTTATCACATTTGTTAGAAATATCTTATTAAAATAAACTCCTCGAATAAAAATCAAATTTAGAGTTGGCAGGATATTTAGTGTTTTTATCACATTTGTTAGAAATATCTTATTAAAATAAACTCCTCGAATAAAAATCAAAATTTAGAGTTGGCAGGATATTTAGTGTTTTTATATCATTTGTTAGAATCACATTTGTTAGAAATATCTTATTAAAATAACTCCTCGAATAAAAATCAATATTTAGAGTTGGCAGAATATTTAGTGTTTTTATCACATTTGTTAGAAATATCTTATTAAAATAAACTCCTCGAATAAAAATCAATATTTAGAGTTGGCAGAATATTTAGTGTTTTTATCACATTTGTTAGAAATATCTTATTAAAATAAACTCCTCGAATAAAAATCAATATTTAGAGTTGGCAGAATATTTAGTGTTTTTATCACATTTGTTAGAAATATCTTATTAAAATAAACTCCTCGAATAAAAATCAATATTTAGAGTTGGCAGAATATTTAGTGTTTTTATCACATTTGTTAGAAATATCTTATTAAAATAAACTCCTCGAATAAAAATCAATATTTAGAGTTGGCAGGATATTTAGTGTTTTTATCACATTTGTTAGAAATATCTTATTAAAATAAACTCCTCGAATAAAAATCAATATTTAGAGTTGGCAGAATATTTAGTGTTTTTATCACATTTGTTAGAAATATCTTATTAAAATAAACTCCTCGAATAAAAATCAATATTTAGAGTTGGCAGAATATTTAGTGTTTTTATCACATTTGTTAGAAATATCTTATTAAAATAAACTCCTCGAATAAAAATCAATATTTAGAGTTGGCAGAATATTTAGTGTTTTTATCACATTTGTTAGAAATATCTTATTAAAATAAACTCCTCGAATAAAAATCAATATTTAGAGTTGGCAGAATATTTAGTGTTTTTATCACATTTGTTAGAAATATCTTATTAAAATAAACTCCTCGAATAAAAATCAAAGTTTAGAGTTGGCAGGATATTTAGTGTTTTTATCACATTTGTTAGAAATATCTTATTAAAATAAACTCCTCGAATAAAAATCAATATTTAGAGTTGGCAGGATATTTAGTGTTTTTATCACATTTGTTAGAAATATCTTATTAAAATAAACTCCTCGAATAAAAATCAATATTTAGAGTTGGCAGAATATTTAGTGTTTTTATCACATTTGTTAGAAATATCTTATTAAAATAAACTCCTCGAATAAAAATCAATATTTAGAGTTGGCAGAATATTTAGTGTTTTTATCACATTTGTTAGAAATATCTTATTAAAATAAACTCCTCGAATAAAAATCAATATTTAGAGTTGGCAGGATATTTAGTGTTTTTATCACATTTGTTAGAAATATCTTATTAAAATAAACTCCTCGAATAAAAATCAATATTTAGAGTTGGCAGAATATTTAGTGTTTTTATCACATTTGTTAGAAATATCTTATTAAAATAAACTCCTCGAATAAAAATCAATATTTAGAGTTGGCAGAATATTTAGTGTTTTTATCACATTTGTTAGAAATATCTTATTAAAATAAACTCCTCGAATAAAAATCAAAATTTAGAGTTGGCAGGATATTTAGTGTTTTTATCACATTTGTTAGAAATATCTTATTAAAATAAACTCCTCGAATAAAAATCAATATTTAGAGTTGGCAGGATATTTAGTGTTTTTATCACATTTGTTAGAAATATCTTATTAAAATAAACTCCTCGAATAAAAATCAAAATTTAGAGTTGGCAGAATATTTAGTGTTTTTATCACATTTGTTAGAAATATCTTATTAAAATAAACTCCTCGAATAAAAATCAATATTTAGAGTTGGCAGAATATTTAGTGTTTTTATCACATTTGTTAGAAATATCTTATTAAAATAAACTCCTCGAATAAAAATCAATATTTAGAGTTGGCAGGATATTTAGTGTTTTTATCACATTTGTTAGAAATATCTTATTAAAATAAACTCCTCGAATAAAAATCAATATTTAGAGTTGGCAGAATATTTAGTGTTTTTATCACATTTGTTAGAAATATCTTATTAAAATAAACTCCTCGAATAAAAATCAAAATTTAGAGTTGGCAGAATATTTAGTGTTTTTATCACATTTGTTAGAAATATCTTATTAAAATAAACTCCTCGAATAAAAATCAATATTTAGAGTTGGCAGAATATTTAGTGTTTTTATCACATTTGTTAGAAATATCTTATTAAAATAAACTCCTCGAATAAAAATCAAATTTAGAGTTGGCAGGATATTTAGTGTTTTTATCACATTTGTTAGAAATATCTTATTAAAATAAACTCCTCGAATAAAAATCAATATTTAGAGTTGGCAGAATATTTAGTGTTTTTATCACATTTGTTAGAAATATCTTATTAAAATAAACTCCTCGAATAAAAATCAATATTTAGAGTTGGCAGGATATTTAGTGTTTTTATCACATTTGTTAGAAATATCTTATTAAAATAAACTCCTCGAATAAAAATCAAAATTTAGAGTTGGCAGGATATTTAGTGTTTTTATCACATTTGTTAGAAATATCTTATTAAAATAAACTCCTCGAATAAAAATCAAAATTTAGAGTTGGCAGGATATTTAGTGTTTTTATCACATTTGTTAGAAATATCTTATTAAAATAAACTCCTCGAATAAAAATCAATATTTAGAGTTGGCAGAATATTTAGTGTTTTTATCACATTTGTTAGAAATATCTTATTAAAATAAACTCCTCGAATAAAAATCAATATTTAGAGTTGGCAGGATATTTAGTGTTTTTATCACATTTGTTAGAAATATCTTATTAAAATAAACTCCTCGAATAAAAATCAAATTTAGAGTTGGCAGAATACTTAGTGTTTTTATCACATTTGTTAGAAATATCTTATTAAATTAAACTCCTCGAATAAAAATCAATATTTAGAGTTGGCAGAATATTTAGTGTTTTTATCACATTTGTTAGAAATATCTTATTAAAATAAACTCCTCGAATAAAAATCAATATTTAGAGTTGGCAGAATATTTAGTGTTTTTATCACATTTGTTAGAAATATCTTATTAAAATAAACTCCTCGAATAAAAATCAATATTTAGAGTTGGCAGGATATTTAGTGTTTTTATCACATTTGTTAGAAATATCTTATTAAAATAAACTCCTCGAATAAAAATCAAATTTAGAGTTGGCAGGATATTTAGTGTTTTTATCACATTTGTTAGAAATATCTTATTAAAATAAACTCCTCGAATAAAAATCAAAATTTAGAGTTGGCAGGATATTTAGTGTTTTTATCACATTTGTTAGAAATATCTTATTAAAATAAACTCCTCGAATAAAAATCAATATTTAGAGTTGGCAGAATATTTAGTGTTTTTATCACATTTGTTAGAAATATCTTATTAAAATAAACTCCTCGAATAAAAATCAAAATTTAGAGTTGGCAGGATATTTAGTGTTTTTATCACATTTGTTAGAAATATCTTATTAAAATAAACTCCTCGAATAAAAATCAAAATTTAGAGTTGGCAGGATATTTAGTGTTTTTATCACATTTGTTAGAAATATCTTATTAAAATAAACTCCTCGAATAAAAATCAAAATTTAGAGTTGGCAGAATATTTAGTGTTTTTATCACATTTGTTAGAAATATCTTATTAAATAAACTCCTCGAATAAAAATCAATATTTAGAGTTGGCAGGATATTTAGTGTTTTTATCACATTTGTTAGAAATATCTTATTAAAATAAACTCCTCGAATAAAAATCAAAATTTAGAGTTGGCAGGATATTTAGTGTTTTTATCACATTTGTTAGAAATATCTTATTAAAATAAACTCCTCGAATAAAAATCAATATTTAGAGTTGGCAGAATATTTAGTGTTTTTATCACATTTGTTAGAAATATCTTATTAAAATAAACTCCTCGAATAAAAAATATTTAGAGTTGGCAGAATATTTAGTGTTTTTATCACATTTGTTAGAAATATCTTATTAAAATAAACTCCTCGAATAAAAATCAATATTTAGAGTTGGCAGAATATTTAGTGTTTTTATCACATTTGTTAGAAATATCTTATTAAAATAAACTCCTCGAATAAAAATCAAAATTTAGAGTTGGCACGATATTTAGTGTTTTTATCACATTTGTTAGAAATATCTTATTAAAATAAACTCCTCGAATAAAAATCAATATTTAGAGTTGGCAGAATATTTAGTGTTTTTATCACATTTGTTAGAAATATCTTATTAAAATAAACTCCTCGAATAAAAATCAATATTTAGAGTTGGCAGATATTTAGTGTTTTTATCACATTTGTTAGAAATATCTTATTAAAATAAACTCCTCGAATAAAAATCAATATTTAGAGTTGGCAGAATATTTAGTGTTTTTATCACATTTGTTAGAAATATCTTATTAAAATAAACTCCTCGAATAAAAATCAAAATTTAGAGTTGGCACGATATTTAGTGTTTTTATCACATTTGTTAGAAATATCTTATTAAATAAACTCCTCGAATAAAAATCAAATTTAGAGTTGGCAGGATATTTAGTGTTTTTATCACATTTGTTAGAAATATCTTATTAAAATAAACTCCTCGAATAAAAATCAAAATTTAGAGTTGGCAGGATATTTAGTGTTTTTATCACATTTGTTAGAAATATCTTATTAAAATAAACTCCTCGAATAAAAATCAATATTTAGAGTTGGCAGGATATTTAGTGTTTTTATCACATTTGTTAGAAATATCTTATTAAAATAAACTCCTCGAATAAAAATCAAAATTTAGAGTTGGCAGGATATTTAGTGTTTTTATCACATTTGTTAGAAATATCTTATTAAAATAAACTCCTCGAATAAAAATCAAAATTTAGAGTTGGCAGGATATTTAGTGTTTTTATCACATTTGTTAGAAATATCTTATTAAAATAAACTCCTCGAATAAAAATCAAAATTTAGAGTTGGCAGGATATTTAGTGTTTTTATCACATTTGTTAGAAATATCTTATTAAAATAAACTCCTCGAATAAAAATCAATATTTAGAGTTGGCAGAATATTTAGTGTTTTTATCACATTTGTTAGAAATATCTTATTAAAATAAACTCCTCGAATAAAAATCAAAATTTAGAGTTGGCAGGATATTTAGTGTTTTTATCACATTTGTTAGAAATATCTTATTAAAATAAACTCCTCGAATAAAAATCAATATTTAGAGTTGGCAGAATATTTAGTGTTTTTATCACATTTGTTAGAAATATCTTATTAAAATAAACTCCTCGAATAAAAATCAATATTTAGAGTTGGCAGAATATTTAGTGTTTTTATCACATTTGTTAGAAATATCTTATTAAAATAAACTCCTCGAATAAAAATCAATATTTAGAGTTGGCAGAATATTTAGTGTTTTTATCACATTTGTTAGAAATATCTTATTAAAATAAACTCCTCGAATAAAAATCAATATTTAGAGTTGGCAGAATATTTAGTGTTTTTATCACATTTGTTAGAAATATCTTATTAAAATAAACTCCTCGAATAAAAATCAAAATTTAGAGTTGGCACGATATTTAGTGTTTTTATCACATTTGTTAGAAATATCTTATTAAAATAAACTCCTCGAATAAAAATCAAAATTTAGAGTTGGCAGGATATTTAGTGTTTTTATCACATTTGTTAGAAATATCTTATTAAAATAAACTCCTCGAATAAAAATCAAAATTTAGAGTTGGCAGGATATTTAGTGTTTTTATCACATTTGTTAGAAATATCTTATTAAAATAAACTCCTCGAATAAAAATCAATATTTAGAGTTGGCAGAATATTTAGTGTTTTTATCACATTTGTTAGAAATATCTTATTAAAATAAACTCCTCGAATAAAAATCAAAATTTAGAGTTGGCAGGATATTTAGTGTTTTTATCACATTTGTTAGAAATATCTTATTAAAATAAACTCCTCGAATAAAAATCAAAATTTAGAGTTGGCAGGATATTTAGTGTTTTTATCACATTTGTTAGAAATATCTTATTAAAATAAACTCCTCGAATAAAAATCAAAATTTAGAGTTGGCAGGATATTTAGTGTTTTTATCACATTTGTTAGAAATATCTTATTAAAATAAACTCCTCGAATAAAAATCAATATTTAGAGTTGGCAGAATATTTAGTGTTTTTATCACATTTGTTAGAAATATCTTATTAAAATAAACTCCTCGAATAAAAATCAAAATTTAGAGTTGGCAGGATATTTAGTGTTTTTATCACATTTGTTAGAAATATCTTATTAAAATAAACTCCTCGAATAAAAATCAATATTTAGAGTTGGCAGAATATTTAGTGTTTTTATCACATTTGTTAGAAATATCTTATTAAAATAAACTCCTCGAATAAAAATCAATATTTAGAGTTGGCAGAATATTTAGTGTTTTTATCACATTTGTTAGAAATATCTTATTAAATAAACTCCTCGAATAAAAATCAATATTTAGAGTTGGCAGAATATTTAGTGTTTTTATCACATTTGTTAGAAATATCTTATTAAAATAAACTCCTCGAATAAAAATCAATATTTAGAGTTGGCAGGATATTTAGTGTTTTTATCACATTTGTTAGAAATATCTTATTAAAATAAACTCCTCGAATAAAAATCAAAATTTAGAGTTGGCAGAATATTTAGTGTTTTTATCACATTTGTTAGAAATATCTTATTAAAATAAACTCCTCGAATAAAAATCAAAATTTAGAGTTGGCAGGATATTTAGTGTTTTTATCACATTTGTTAGAAATATCTTATTAAAATAAACTCCTCGAATAAAAATCAATATTTAGAGTTGGCAGAATATTTAGTGTTTTTATCACATTTGTTAGAAATATCTTATTAAAATAAACTCCTCGAATAAAAATCAATATTTAGAGTTGGCAGATATTTAGTGTTTTTATCACATTTGTTAGAAATATCTTATTAAAATAAACTCCTCGAATAAAAATCAATATTTAGAGTTGGCAGAATATTTAGTGTTTTTATCACATTTGTTAGAAATATCTTATTAAAATAAACTCCTCGAATAAAAATCAATATTTAGAGTTGGCAGAATATTTAGTGTTTTTATCACATTTGTTAGAAATATCTTATTAAAATAAACTCCTCGAATAAAAATCAATATTTAGAGTTGGCAGAATATTTAGTGTTTTTATCACATTTGTTAGAAATATCTTATTAAAATAAACTCCTCGAATAAAAATCAATATTTAGAGTTGGCAGAATATTTAGTGTTTTTATCACATTTGTTAGAAATATCTTATTAAAATAAACTCCTCGAATAAAAATCAATATTTAGAGTTGGCAGAATATTTAGTGTTTTTATCACATTTGTTAGAAATATCTTATTAAAATAAACTCCTCGAATAAAAATCAATATTTAGAGTTGGCAGAATATTTAGTGTTTTTATCACATTTGTTAGAAATATCTTATTAAAATAAACTCCTCGAATAAAAATCAATATTTAGAGTTGGCAGAATATTTAGTGTTTTTATCACATTTGTTAGAAATATCTTATTAAAATAAACTCCTCGAATAAAAATCAATATTTAGAGTTGGCAGAATATTTAGTGTTTTTATCACATTTGTTAGAAATATCTTATTAAAATAAACTCCTCGAATAAAAATCAATATTTAGAGTTGGCAGGATATTTAGTGTTTTTATCACATTTGTTAGAAATATCTTATTAAAATAAACTCCTCGAATAAAAATCAATATTTAGAGTTGGCAGAATATTTAGTGTTTTTATCACATTTGTTAGAAATATCTTATTAAAATAAACTCCTCGAATAAAAATCAAAATTTAGAGTTGGCAGGATATTTAGTGTTTTTATCACATTTGTTAGAAATATCTTATTAAAATAAACTCCTCGAATAAAAATCAATATTTAGAGTTGGCAGAATATTTAGTGTTTTTATCACATTTGTTAGAAATATCTTATTAAAATAAACTCCTCGAATAAAAATCAATATTTAGAGTTGGCAGAATATTTAGTGTTTTTATCACATTTGTTAGAAATATCTTATTAAAATAAACTCCTCGAATAAAAATCAATATTTAGAGTTGGCAGAATATTTAGTGTTTTTATCACATTTGTTAGAAATATCTTATTAAAATAAACTCCTCGAATAAAAATCAATATTTAGAGTTGGCAGAATATTTAGTGTTTTTATCACATTTGTTAGAAATATCTTATTAAAATAAACTCCTCGAATAAAAATCAATATTTAGAGTTGGCAGAATATTTAGTGTTTTTATCACATTTGTTAGAAATATCTTATTAAAATAAACTCCTCGAATAAAAATCAATATTTAGAGTTGGCAGAATATTTAGTGTTTTTATCACATTTGTTAGAAATATCTTATTAAAATAAACTCCTCGAATAAAAATCAATATTTAGAGTTGGCAGGATATTTAGTGTTTTTATCACATTTGTTAGAAATATCTTATTAAAATAAACTCCTCGAATAAAAATCAATATTTAGAGTTGGCAGAATATTTAGTGTTTTTATCACATTTGTTAGAAATATCTTATTAAAATAAACTCCTCGAATAAAAATCAAAATTTAGAGTTGGCAGGATATTTAGTGTTTTTATCACATTTGTTAGAAATATCTTATTAAAATAAACTCCTCGAATAAAAATCAATATTTAGAGTTGGCAGAATATTTAGTGTTTTTATCACATTTGTTAGAAATATCTTATTAAAATAAACTCCTCGAATAAAAATCAACATTTAGAGTTGGCAGGATATTTAGTGTTTTTATCACATTTGTTAGAAATATCTTATTAAAATAAACTCCTCGAATAAAAATCAATATTTAGAGTTGGCAGAATATTTAGTGTTTTTATCACATTTGTTAGAAATATCTTATTAAAATAAACTCCTCGAATAAAAATCAATATTTAGAGTTGGCAGAATATTTAGTGTTTTTATCACATTTGTTAGAAATATCTTATTAAAATAAACTCCTCGAATAAAAATCAATATTTAGAGTTGGCAGAATATTTAGTGTTTTTATCACATTTGTTAGAAATATCTTATTAAAATAAACTCCTCGAATAAAAATCAATATTTAGAGTTGGCAGAATATTTAGTGTTTTTATCACATTTGTTAGAAATATCTTATTAAAATAAACTCCTCGAATAAAAATCAATATTTAGAGTTGGCAGAATATTTAGTGTTTTTATCACATTTGTTAGAAATATCTTATTAAAATAAACTCCTCGAATAAAAATCAATATTTAGAGTTGGCAGAATATTTAGTGTTTTTATCACATTTGTTAGAAATATCTTATTAAAATAAACTCCTCGAATAAAAATCAATATTTAGAGTTGGCAGAATATTTAGTGTTTTTATCACATTTGTTAGAAATATCTTATTAAAATAAACTCCTCGAATAAAAATCAATATTTAGAGTTGGCAGAATATTTAGTGTTTTTATCACATTTGTTAGAAATATCTTATTAAAATAAACTCCTCGAATAAAAATCAATATTTAGAGTTGGCAGAATATTTAGTGTTTTTATCACATTTGTTAGAAATATCTTATTAAAATAAACTCCTCGAATAAAAATCAATATTTAGAGTTGGCAGAATATTTAGTGTTTTTATCACATTTGTTAGAAATATCTTATTAAAATAAACTCCTCGAATAAAAATCAATATTTAGAGTTGGCAGAATATTTAGTGTTTTTATCACATTTGTTAGAAATATCTTATTAAAATAAACTCCTCGAATAAAAATCAATATTTAGAGTTGGCAGAATATTTAGTGTTTTTATCACATTTGTTAGAAATATCTTATTAAAATAAACTCCTCGAATAAAAATCAATATTTAGAGTTGGCAGAATATTTAGTGTTTTTATCACATTTGTTAGAAATATCTTATTAAAATAAACTCCTCGAATAAAAATCAATATTTAGAGTTGGCAGAATATTTAGTGTTTTTATCACATTTGTTAGAAATATCTTATTAAAATAAACTCCTCGAATAAAAATCAATATTTAGAGTTGGCAGAATATTTAGTGTTTTTATCACATTTGTTAGAAATATCTTATTAAAATAAACTCCTCGAATAAAAATCAATATTTAGAGTTGGCAGAATATTTAGTGTTTTTATCACATTTGTTAGAAATATCTTATTAAAATAAACTCCTCGAATAAAAATCAATATTTAGAGTTGGCAGAATATTTAGTGTTTTTATCACATTTGTTAGAAATATCTTATTAAAATAAACTCCTCGAATAAAAATCAATATTTAGAGTTGGCAGGATATTTAGTGTTTTTATCACATTTGTTAGAAATATCTTATTAAAATAAACTCCTCGAATAAAAATCAATATTTAGAGTTGGCAGAATATTTAGTGTTTTTATCACATTTGTTAGAAATATCTTATTAAAATAAACTCCTCGAATAAAAATCAAAATTTAGAGTTGGCAGGATATTTAGTGTTTTTATCACATTTGTTAGAAATATCTTATTAAAATAAACTCCTCGAATAAAAATCAATATTTAGAGTTGGCAGAATATTTAGTGTTTTTATCACATTTGTTAGAAATATCTTATTAAAATAAACTCCTCGAATAAAAATCAATATTTAGAGTTGGCAGAATATTTAGTGTTTTTATCACATTTGTTAGAAATATCTTATTAAAATAAACTCCTCGAATAAAAATCAATATTTAGAGTTGGCAGAATATTTAGTGTTTTTATCACATTTGTTAGAAATATCTTATTAAAATAAACTCCTCGAATAAAAATCAATATTTAGAGTTGGCAGAATATTTAGTGTTTTTATCACATTTGTTAGAAATATCTTATTAAAATAAACTCCTCGAATAAAAATCAATATTTAGAGTTGGCAGAATATTTAGTGTTTTTATCACATTTGTTAGAAATATCTTATTAAAATAAACTCCTCGAATAAAAATCAATATTTAGAGTTGGCAGAATATTTAGTGTTTTTATCACATTTGTTAGAAATATCTTATTAAAATAAACTCCTCGAATAAAAATCAATATTTAGAGTTGGCAGGATATTTAGTGTTTTTATCACATTTGTTAGAAATATCTTATTAAAATAAACTCCTCGAATAAAAATCAATATTTAGAGTTGGCAGAATATTTAGTGTTTTTATCACATTTGTTAGAAATATCTTATTAAAATAAACTCCTCGAATAAAAATCAAATTTAGAGTTGGCAGGATATTTAGTGTTTTTATCACATTTGTTAGAAATATCTTATTAAAATAAACTCCTCGAATAAAAATCAATATTTAGAGTTGGCAGAATATTTAGTGTTTTTATCACATTTGTTAGAAATATCTTATTAAAATAAACTCCTCGAATAAAAATCAAAATTAGAGTTGGCAGGATATTTAGTGTTTTTATCACATTTGTTAGAAATATCTTATTAAAATAAACTCCTCGAATAAAAATCAATATTTAGAGTTGGCAGAATATTTAGTGTTTTTATCACATTTGTTAGAAATATCTTATTAAAATAAACTCCTCGAATAAAAATCAATATTTAGAGTTGGCAGTATATTTAGTGTTTTTATCACATTTGTTAGAAATATCTTATTAAAATAAACTCCTCGAATAAAAATCAATATTTAGAGTTGGCAGAATATTTAGTGTTTTTATCACATTTGTTAGAAATATCTTATTAAAATAAACTCCTCGAATAAAAATCAATATTTAGAGTTGGCAGAATATTTAGTGTTTTTATCACATTTGTTAGAAATATCTTATTAAAATAAACTCCTCGAATAAAAATCAATATTTAGAGTTGGCAGAATATTTAGTGTTTTTATCACATTTGTTAGAAATATCTTATTAAAATAAACTCCTCGAATAAAAATCAATATTTAGAGTTGGCAGAATATTTAGTGTTTTTATCACATTTGTTAGAAATATCTTATTAAAATAAACTCCTCGAATAAAAATCAATATTTAGAGTTGGCAGAATATTTAGTGTTTTTATCACATTTGTTAGAAATATCTTATTAAAATAAACTCCTCGAATAAAAATCAATATTTAGAGTTGGCAGGATATTTAGTGTTTTTATCACATTTGTTAGAAATATCTTATTAAAATAAACTCCTCGAATAAAAATCAATATTTAGAGTTGGCAGAATATTTAGTGTTTTTATCACATTTGTTAGAAATATCTTATTAAAATAAACTCCTCGAATAAAAATCAAAATTTAGAGTTGGCAGGATATTTAGTGTTTTTATCACATTTGTTAGAAATATCTTATTAAAATAAACTCCTCGAATAAAAATCAAAATTTAGAGTTGGCAGGATATTTAGTGTTTTTATCACATTTGTTAGAAATATCTTATTAAAATAAACTCCTCGAATAAAAATCAATATTTAGAGTTGGCAGAATATTTAGTGTTTTTATCACATTTGTTAGAAATATCTTATTAAAATAAACTCCTCGAATAAAAATCAATATTTAGAGTTGGCAGAATATTTAGTGTTTTTATCACATTTGTTAGAAATATCTTATTAAAATAAACTCCTCGAATAAAAATCAATATTTAGAGTTGGCAGAATATTTAGTGTTTTTATCACATTTGTTAGAAATATCTTATTAAAATAAACTCCTCGAATAAAAATCAATATTTAGAGTTGGCAGGATATTTAGTGTTTTTATCACATTTGTTAGAAATATCTTATTAAAATAAACTCCTCGAATAAAAATCAATATTTAGAGTTGGCAGAATATTTAGTGTTTTTATCACATTTGTTAGAAATATCTTATTAAAATAAACTCCTCGAATAAAAATCAAAATTTAGAGTTGGCAGGATATTTAGTGTTTTTATCACATTTGTTAGAAATATCTTATTAAAATAAACTCCTCGAATAAAAATCAAAATTTAGAGTTGGCAGGATATTTAGTGTTTTTATCACATTTGTTAGAAATATCTTATTAAAATAAACTCCTCGAATAAAAATCAAAATTTAGAGTTGGCACGATATTTAGTGTTTTTATCAAATTTGTTAGAAATATCTTATTAAAATAAACTCCTCGAATAAAAATCAAAATTTAGAGTTGGCACGATATTTAGTGTTTTTATCAAATTTGTTAGAAATATCTTATTAAAATAAACTCCTCGAATAAAAATCAATATTTAGAGTTGGCAGAATATTTTTTGTTTTTATCACATTTGTTAGAAATATCTTTTTAAAATAAACTCCTCGAATAAAAATCAAAATTTAGAGTTGGCAGGATATTTAGTGTTTTTATCACATTTGTTAGAAATATCTTATTAAAATAAACTCCTCGAATAAAAATCAATATTTAGAGTTGGCAGAATATTTAGTGTTTTTATCACATTTGTTAGAAATATCTTATTAAAATAAACTCCTCGAATAAAAATCAATATTTAGAGTTGGCAGAATATTTAGTGTTTTTATCACATTTGTTAGAAATATCTTATTAAAATAAACTCCTCGAATAAAAATCAATATTTAGAGTTGGCAGAATATTTAGTGTTTTTATCACATTTGTTAGAAATATCTTATTAAAATAAACTCCTCGAATAAAAATCAAAATTTAGAGTTGGCAGGATATTTAGTGTTTTTATCACATTTGTTAGAAATATCTTATTAAAATAAACTCCTCGAATAAAAATCAATATTTAGAGTTGGCAGAATATTTAGTGTTTTTATCACATTTGTTAGAAATATCTTATTAAAATAAACTCCTCGAATAAAAATCAAAATTTAGAGTTGGCAGGATATTTAGTGTTTTTATCACATTTGTTAGAAATATCTTATTAAAATAAACTCCTCGAATAAAAATCAATATTTAGAGTTGGCAGAATATTTAGTGTTTTTATCACATTTGTTAGAAATATCTTATTAAAATAAACTCCTCGAATAAAAATCAATATTTAGAGTTGGCAGAATATTTAGTGTTTTTATCACATTTGTTAGAAATATCTTATTAAAATAAACTCCTCGAATAAAAATCAATATTTAGAGTTGGCAGAATATTTAGTGTTTTTATCACATTTGTTAGAAATATCTTATTAAAATAAACTCCTCGAATAAAAATCAATATTTAGAGTTGGCAGAATATTTAGTGTTTTTATCACATTTGTTAGAAATATCTTATTAAAATAAACTCCTCGAATAAAAATCAATATTTAGAGTTGGCAGAATATTTAGTGTTTTTATCACATTTGTTAGAAATATCTTATTAAAATAAACTCCTCGAATAAAAATCAATATTTAGAGTTGGCAGAATATTTAGTGTTTTTATCACATTTGTTAGAAATATCTTATTAAAATAAACTCCTCGAATAAAAATCAATATTTAGAGTTGGCAGAATATTTAGTGTTTTTATCACATTTGTTAGAAATATCTTATTAAAATAAACTCCTCGAATAAAAATCAATATTTAGAGTTGGCAGGATATTTAGTGTTTTTATCACATTTGTTAGAAATATCTTATTAAAATAAACTCCTCGAATAAAAATCAATATTTAGAGTTGGCAGAATATTTAGTGTTTTTATCACATTTGTTAGAAATATCTTATTAAAATAAACTCCTCGAATAAAAATCAAAATTTAGAGTTGGCAGGATATTTAGTGTTTTTATCACATTTGTTAGAAATATCTTATTAAAATAAACTCCTCGAATAAAAATCAAAATTTAGAGTTGGCAGGATATTTAGTGTTTTTATCACATTTGTTAGAAATATCTTATTAAAATAAACTCCTCGAATAAAAATCAATATTTAGAGTTGGCAGAATATTTAGTGTTTTTATCACATTTGTTAGAAATATCTTATTAAAATAAACTCCTCGAATAAAAATCAATATTTAGAGTTGGCAGAATATTTTTTGTTTTTATCACATTTGTTAGAAATATCTTTTTAAAATAAACTCCTCGAATAAAAATCAAAATTTAGAGTTGGCAGGATATTTAGTGTTTTTATCACATTTGTTAGAAATATCTTATTAAAATAAACTCCTCGAATAAAAATCAAAATTTAGAGTTGGCACGATATTTAGTGTTTTTATCAAATTTGTTAGAAATATCTTATTAAAATAAACTCCTCGAATAAAAATCAAAATTTAGAGTTGGCACGATATTTAGTGTTTTTATCAAATTTGTTAGAAATATCTTATTAAAATAAACTCCTCGAATAAAAATCAATATTTAGAGTTGGCAGAATATTTTTTGTTTTTATCACATTTGTTAGAAATATCTTTTTAAAATAAACTCCTCGAATAAAAATCAAAATTTAGAGTTGGCAGGATATTTAGTGTTTTTATCACATTTGTTAGAAATATCTTATTAAAATAAACTCCTCGAATAAAAATCAATATTTAGAGTTGGCAGAATATTTTTTGTTTTTATCACATTTGTTAGAAATATCTTTTTAAAATAAACTCCTCGAATAAAAATCAATATTTAGAGTTGGCAGAATATTTAGTGTTTTTATCACATTTGTTAGAAATATCTTATTAAAATAAACTCCTCGAATAAAAATCAATATTTAGAGTTGGCAGAATATTTTTTGTTTTTATCACATTTGTTAGAAATATCTTTTTAAAATAAACTCCTCGAATAAAAATCAAAATTTAGAGTTGGCAGGATATTTAGTGTTTTTATCACATTTGTTAGAAATATCTTATTAAAATAAACTCCTCGAATAAAAATCAAAATTTAGAGTTGGCAGGATATTTAGTGTTTTTATCACATTTGTTAGAAATATCTTATTAAAATAAACTCCTCGAATAAAAATCAAAATTTAGAGTTGGCACGATATTTAGTGTTTTTATCAAATTTGTTAGAAATATCTTATTAAAATAAACTCCTCGAATAAAAATCAAAATTTAGAGTTGGCACGATATTTAGTGTTTTTATCAAATTTGTTAGAAATATCTTATTAAAATAAACTCCTCGAATAAAAATCAAAATTTAGAGTTGGCAGGATATTTAGTGTTTTTATCACATTTGTTAGAAATATCTTATTAAAATAAACTCCTCGAATAAAAATCAAAATTTAGAGTTGGCACGATATTTAGTGTTTTTATCAAATTTGTTAGAAATATCTTATTAAAATAAACTCCTCGAATAAAAATCAAAATTTAGAGTTGGCACGATATTTAGTGTTTTTATCAAATTTGTTAGAAATATCTTATTAAAATAAACACCTCGAATAAAAATCAAAATTTAGAGTTGGCAGGATATTTAGTGTTTTTATCACATTTGTTAGAAATATCTTATTAAAATAAACTCCTCGAATAAAAATCAAAATTTAGAGTTGGCACGATATTTAGTGTTTTTATCAAATTTGTTAGAAATATCTTATTAAAATAAACTCCTCGAATAAAAATCAAAATTTAGAGTTGGCACGATATTTAGTGTTTTTATCAAATTTGTTAGAAATATCTTATTAAAATAAACTCCTCGAATAAAAATCAAAATTTAGAGTTGGCAGGATATTTAGTGTTTTTATCACATTTGTTAGAAATATCTTATTAAAATAAACTCCTCGAATAAAAATCAAAATTTAGAGTTGGCACGATATTTAGTGTTTTTATCAAATTTGTTAGAAATATCTTTTTAAAATAAACTCCTCGAATAAAAATCAAAATTTAGAGTTGGCACGATATTTAGTGTTTTTATCAAATTTGTTAGAAATATCTTATTAAAATAAACTCCTCGAATAAAAATCAAAATTTAGAGTTGGCAGGATATTTAGTGTTTTTATCACATTTGTTAGAAATATCTTATTAAAATAAACTCCTCGAATAAAAATCAAAATTTAGAGTTGGCACGATATTTAGTGTTTTTATCAAATTTGTTAGAAATATCTTATTAAAATAAACTCCTCGAATAAAAATCAAAATTTAGAGTTGGCACGATATTTAGTGTTTTTATCAAATTTGTTAGAAATATCTTATTAAAATAAACTCCTCGAATAAAAATCAAAATTTAGAGTTGGCAGGATATTTAGTGTTTTTATCACATTTGTTAGAAATATCTTATTAAAATAAACTCCTCGAATAAAAATCAAAATTTAGAGTTGGCAGGATATTTAGTGTTTTTATCAGATTTGTTAGAAATATCTTATTAAAATAAACTCCTCGAATAAAAATCAAAATTTAGAGTTGGCAGGAAATTTTGTGTTTTTATCACATTTGTTAGAAATATCTTATTAAAATAAACTCCTCGAATAAAAATCAATATTTAGAGTTGGCAGAATATTTAGTGTTTTTATCAGATTTGTTAGAAATATCTTATTAAAATAAACTCCTCGAATAAAAATCAAAATTTAGAGTTGGCAGGATATTTAGTGTTTTTATCACATTTGTTAGAAATATCTTATTAAAATAAACTCCTCGAATAAAAATCAAAATTTAGAGTTGGCAGGATATTTAGTATTTTTATCACATTTGTTAGAAATATCTTATTAAAATAAACTCCTCGAATAAAAATCAAAATTTAGAGTTGGCAGGATATTTAGTGTTTTTATCACATTTGTTAGAAATATCTTATTAAAATAAACTCCTCGAATAAAAATCAAAATTTAGAGTTGGCAGGATATTTAGTGTTTTTATCACATTTGTTAGAAATATCTTATTAAAATAAACTCCTCGAATAAAAATCAATATTTAGAGTTGGCAGAATATTTAGTGTTTTTATCACATTTGTTAGAAATATCTTATTAAAATAAACTCCTCGAATAAAAATCAATATTTAGAGTTGGCAGAATATTTAGTGTTTTTATCACATTTGTTAGAAATATCTTATTAAAATAAACTCCTCGAATAAAAATCAATATTTAGAGTTGGCAGGATATTTAGTGTTTTTATCACATTTGTTAGAAATATCTTATTAAAATAAACTCCTCGAATAAAAATCAAAATTTAGAGTTGGCAGGATATTTAGTGTTTTTATCAGATTTGTTAGAAATATCTTATTATAATAAACTCCTCGAATAAAAATCAAAATTTAGAGTTGGCAGGAAATTTTGTGTTTTTATCACATTTGTTAGAAATATCTTATTAAAATAAACTCCTCGAATAAAAATCAATATTTAGAGTTGGCAGAATATTTAGTGTTTTTATCAGATTTGTTAGAAATATCTTATTAAAATAAACTCCTCGAATAAAAATCAAAATTTAGAGTTGGCAGGATATTTAGTGTTTTTATCACATTTGTTAGAAATATCTTATTAAAATAAACTCCTCGAATAAAAATCAAAATTTAGAGTTGGCAGGATATTTAGTATTTTTATCACATTTGTTAGAAATATCTTATTAAAATAAACTCCTCGAATAAAAATCAAAATTTAGAGTTGGCAGGATATTTAGTGTTTTTATCACATTTGTTAGAAATATCTTATTAAAATAAACTCCTCGAATAAAAATCAAAATTTAGAGTTGGCAGGATATTTAGTGTTTTTATCACATTTGTTAGAAATATCTTATTAAAATAAACTCCTCGAATAAAAATCAATATTTAGAGTTGGCAGAATATTTAGTGTTTTTATCACATTTGTTAGAAATATCTTATTAAAATAAACTCCTCGAATAAAAATCAATATTTAGAGTTGGCAGAATATTTAGTGTTTTTATCACATTTGTTAGAAATATCTTATTAAAATAAACTCCTCGAATAAAAATCAATATTTAGAGTTGGCAGAATATTTAGTGTTTTTATCACATTTGTTAGAAATATCTTATTAAAATAAACTCCTCGAATAAAAATCAAAATTTAGAGTTGGCAGAATATTTAGTGTTTTTATCAAATTTGTTAGAAATATCTTATTAAAATAAACTCCTCGAATAAAAATCAAAATTTAGAGTTGGCAGGATATTTAGTGTTTTTATCACATTTGTTAGAAATATCTTATTAAAATAAACTCCTCGAATAAAAATCAAAATTTAGAGTTGGCAGGATATTTAGTGTTTTTATCACATTTGTTAGAAATATCTTATTAAAATAAACTCCTCGAATAAAAATCAAAATTTAGAGTTGGCAGGATATTTAGTATTTTTATCACATTTGTTAGAAATATCTTATTAAAATAAACTCCTCGAATAAAAATCAAAATTTAGAGTTGGCAGGATATTTAGTGTTTTTATCACATTTGTTAGAAATATCTTATTAAAATGAACTCCTCGAATAAAAATCAAAATTTAGAGTTGGCAGGATATTTAGTGTTTTTATCACATTTGTTAGAAATATCTTATTAAAATAAACTCCTCGAATAAAAATCAAAATTTAGAGTTGGCAGGATATTTAGTGTTTTTATCACATTTGTAAGAAATATCTTATTAAAATAAACTCCTCGAATAAAAATCAAAATTTAGAGTTGGCAGGATATTTAGTGTTTTTATCAGATTTGATAGAAATATCTTATTAAAATAAACTCCTCGAATAAAAATCAAAATTTAGAGTTGGCAGGAAATTTTGTGTTTTTATCACATTTGTTAGAAATATCTTATTAAAATAAACTCCTCGAATAAAAATCAATATTTAGAGTTGGCAGAATATTTAGTGTTTTTATCAGATTTGTTAGAAATATCTTATTAAAATAAACTCCTCGAATAAAAATCAAAATTTAGAGTTGGCAGGATATTTAGTGTTTTTATCACATTTGTTAGAAATATCTTATTAAAATAAACTCCTCGAATAAAAATCAAAATTTAGAGTTGGCAGGATATTTAGTATTTTTATCACATTTGTTAGAAATATCTTATTAAAATAAACTCCTCGAATAAAAATCAAAATTTAGAGTTGGCAGGATATTTAGAGTTTTTATCACATTTGTTAGAAATATCTTATTAAAATAAACTCCTCGAATAAAAATCAAAATTTAGAGTTGGCAGGATATTTAGTGTTTTTATCACATTTGTTAGAAATATCTTATTAAAATAAACTCCTCGAATAAAAATCAAAATTTAGAGTTGGCAGGATATTTAGTGTTTTTATCACATTTGTTAGAAATATCTTATTAAAATAAACTCGTCGAATAGAAATCAAAATTTAGAGTTGGCAGGATATTTAGTGTTTTTATCACATTTGTTAGAAATATCTTATTAAAATAAACTCCTCGAATAAAAATCAAAATTTAGAGTTGGCAGGATATTTAGTGTTTTTATCACATTTGTTAGAAATATCTTATTAAAATAAACTCCTCGAATAAAAATCAAAATTTAGAGTTGGCAGGAAATTTTGTGTTTTTATCACATTTGTTAGAAATATCTTATTAAAATAAACTCCTCGAATAAAAATCAAAATTTAGAGTTGGCAGGATATTTAGTGTTTTTATCACATTTGTTAGAAATATCTTATTAAAATAAACTCCTCGAATAAAAATCAAAATTTAGAGTTGGCAGGATATTTAGTGTTTTTATCACATTTGTTAGAAATATCTTATTAAAATAAACTCCTCGAATAAAAATCAAAATTTAGAGTTGGCAGGATATTTAGTGTTTTTATCACATTTGTTAGAAATATCTTATTAAAATAAACTCCTCGAATAAAAATCAAAATTTAGAGTTGGCAGGAAATTTTGTGTTTTTATCACATTTGTTAGAAATATCTTATTAAAATAAACTCCTCGAATAAAAATCAAAATTTAGAGTTGGCAGGATATTTAGTGTTTTTATCACATTTGTTAGAAATATCTTATTAAAATAAACTCCTCGAATAGAAATCAAAATTTAGAGTTGGCAGGATATTTAGTGTTTTTATCACATTTGTTAGAAATATCTTATTAAAATAAACTCCTCGAATAAAAATCAAAATTTAGAGTTGGCAGGATATTTAGTGTTTTTATCACATTTGTTAGAAATATCTTATTAAAATAAACTCCTCGAATAAAAATCAAAATTTAGAGTTGGCAGGATATTTAGTGTTTTTATCACATTTGTTAGAAATATCTTATTAAAATAAACTCCTCGAATAAAAATCAAAATTTAGAGTTGGCAGGATATTTAGTATTTTTATCACATTTGTTAGAAATATCTTATTAAAATAAACTCCTCGAATAAAAATCAAAATTTAGAGTTGGCAGGATATTTAGTGTTTTTATCACATTTGTTAGAAATATCTTATTAAAATAAACTCCTCGAATAAAAATCAAAATTTAGAGTTGGCAGGAAATTTTGTGTTTTTATCACATTTGTTAGAAATATCTTATTAAAATAAACTCCTCGAATAAAAATCAAAATTTAGAGTTGGCAGGAAATTTTGTGTTTTTATCACATTTGTTAGAAATATCTTATTAAAATAAACTCCTCGAATAGAAATCAAAATTTAGAGTTGGCAGGATATTTAGTGTTTTTATCACATTTGTTAGAAATATCTTATTAAAATAAACTCCTCGAATAAAAATCAAAATTTAGAGTTGGCAGGATATTTAGTGTTTTTATCACATTTGTTAGAAATATCTTATTAAAATAAACTCCTCGAATAAAAATCAAAATTTAGAGTTGGCAGGATATTTAGTGTTTTTATCACATTTGTTAGAAATATCTTATTAAAATAAACTCCTCGAATAAAAATCAAAATTTAGAGTTGGCAGGATATTTAGTATTTTTATCACATTTGTTAGAAATATCTTATTAAAATAAACTCCTCGAATAAAAATCAAAATTTAGAGTTGGCAGGATATTTAGTGTTTTTATCACATTTGTTAGAAATATCTTATTAAAATAAACTCCTCGAATAAAAATCAAAATTTAGAGTTGGCAGGAAATTTTGTGTTTTTATCACATTTGTTAGAAATATCTTATTAAAATAAACTCCTCGAATAAAAATCAAAATTTAGAGTTGGCAGGATATTTAGTGTTTTTATCACATTTGTTAGAAATATCTTATTAAAATAAACTCCTCGAATAGAAATCAAAATTTAGAGTTGGCAGGATATTTAGTGTTTTTATCACATTTGTTAGAAATATCTTATTAAAATAAACTCCTCGAATAAAAATCAAAATTTAGAGTTGGCAGGATATTTAGTGTTTTTATCACATTTGTTAGAAATATCTTATTAAAATAAACTCCTCGAATAAAAATCAAAATTTAGAGTTGGCAGGATATTTAGTGTTTTTATCACATTTGTTAGAAATATCTTATTAAAATAAACTCCTCGAATAAAAATCAAAATTTAGAGTTGGCAGGATATTTAGTGTTTTTATCACATTTGTTAGAAATATCTTATTAAAATAAACTCCTCGAATAAAAATCAAAATTTAGAGTTGGCAGGATATTTAGTGTTTTTATCACATTTGTTAGAAATATCTTATTAAAATAAACTCCTCGAATAAAAATCAAAATTTAGAGTTGGCAGGAAATTTTGTGTTTTTATCACATTTGTTAGAAATATCTTATTAAAATAAACTCCTCGAATAGAAATCAAAATTTAGAGTTGGCAGGATATTTAGTGTTTTTATCACATTTGTTAGAAATATCTTATTAAAATAAACTCCTCGAATAAAAATCAAAATTTAGAGTTGGCAGGATATTTAGTATTTTTATCACATTTGTTAGAAATATCTTATTAAAATAAACTCCTCGAATAAAAATCAAAATTTAGAGTTGGCAGGATATTTAGTGTTTTTATCACATTTGTTAGAAATATCTTATTAAAATAAACTCCTCGAATAAAAATCAAAATTTAGAGTTGGCAGGATATTTAGTATTTTTATCACATTTGTTAGAAATATCTTATTAAAATAAACTCCTCGAATAAAAATCAAAATTTAGAGTTGGCAGGATATTTAGTGTTTTTATCACATTTGTTAGAAATATCTTATTAAAATAAACTCCTCGAATAAAAATCAAAATTTAGAGTTGGCAGGAAATTTTGTGTTTTTATCACATTTGTTAGAAATATCTTATTAAAATAAACTCCTCGAATAAAAATCAAAATTTAGAGTTGGCAGGATATTTAGTGTTTTTATCACATTTGTTAGAAATATCTTATTAAAATAAACTCCTCGAATAAAAATCAAAATTTAGAGTTGGCAGGATATTTAGTATTTTTATCACATTTGTTAGAAATATCTTATTAAAATAAACTCCTCGAATAAAAATCAAAATTTAGATTTGGCAGGATATTTAGTGTTTTTATCACATTTGTTAGAAATATCTTATTAAAATAAACTTCTCGAATAAAAATCAAAATTTAGAGTTGGCAGGAAATTTTGTGTTTTTATCACATTTGTTAGAAATATCTTATTAAAATAAACTCCTCGAATAAAAATCAAAATTTAGAGTTGGCAGGATATTTAGTGTTTTTATCACATTTGTTAGAAATATCTTATTAAAATAAACTCCTCGAATAAAAATCAAAATTTAGAGTTGGCAGGATATTTAGTGTTTTTATCACATTTGTTAGAAATATCTTATTAAAATAAACTCCTCGAATAAAAATCAAAATTTAGAGTTGGCAGGATATTTAGTGTTTTTATCACATTTGTTAGAAATATCTTATTAAAATAAACTCCTCGAATAAAAATCAAAATTTAGAGTTGGCAGGATATTTAGTGTTTTTATCACATTTGTTAGAAATATCTTATTAAAATAAACTCCTCGAATAAAAATCAAAATTTAGAGTTGGCAGGATATTTAGTGTTTTTATCACATTTGTTAGAAATATCTTATTAAAATAAACTCCTCGAATAAAAATCAAAATTTAGAGTTGGCAGGAAATTTTGTGTTTTTATCACATTTGTTAGAAATATCTTATTAAAATAAACTCCTCGAATAGAAATCAAAATTTAGAGTTGGCAGGATATTTAGTGTTTTTATCACATTTGTTAGAAATATCTTATTAAAATAAACTCCTCGAATAAAAATCAAAATTTAGAGTTGGCAGGATATTTAGTATTTTTATCACATTTGTTAGAAATATCTTATTAAAATAAACTCCTCGAATAAAAATCAAAATTTAGAGTTGGCAGGATATTTAGTGTTTTTATCACATTTGTTAGAAATATCTTATTAAAATAAACTCCTCGAATAAAAATCAAAATTTAGAGTTGGCAGGATATTTAGTATTTTTATCACATTTGTTAGAAATATCTTATTAAAATAAACTCCTCGAATAAAAATCAAAATTTAGAGTTGGCAGGATATTTAGTGTTTTTATCACATTTGTTAGAAATATCTTATTAAAATAAACTCCTCGAATAAAAATCAAAATTTAGAGTTGGCAGGATATTTAGTGTTTTTATCACATTTGTTAGAAATATCTTATTAAAATAAACTCCTCGAATAAAAATCAAAATTTAGAGTTGGCAGGATATTTAGTGTTTTTATCACATTTGTTAGAAATATCTTATTAAAATAAACTCCTCGAATAAAAATCAAAATTTAGAGTTGGCAGGATATTTAGTATTTTTATCACATTTGTTAGAAATATCTTATTAAAATAAACTCCTCGAATAAAAATCAAAATTTAGAGTTGGCAGGATATTTAGTGTTTTTATCACATTTGTTAGAAATATCTTATTAAAATAAACTCCTCGAATAAAAATCAAAATTTAGAGTTGGCAGGAAATTTTGTGTTTTTATCACATTTGTTAGAAATATCTTATTAAAATAAACTCCTCGAATAAAAATCAAAATTTAGAGTTGGCAGGATATTTAGTGTTTTTATCACATTTGTTAGAAATATCTTATTAAAATAAACTCCTCGAATAAAAATCAAAATTTAGAGTTGGCAGGATATTTAGTATTTTTATCACATTTGTTAGAAATATCTTATTAAAATAAACTCCTCGAATAAAAATCAAAATTTAGATTTGGCAGGATATTTAGTGTTTTTATCACATTTGTTAGAAATATCTTATTAAAATAAACTTCTCGAATAAAAATCAAAATTTAGAGTTGGCAGGAAATTTTGTGTTTTTATCACATTTGTTAGAAATATCTTATTAAAATAAACTCCTCGAATAAAAATCAAAATTTAGAGTTGGCAGGATATTTAGTGTTTTTATCACATTTGTTAGAAATATCTTATTAAAATAAACTCCTCGAATAGAAATCAAAATTTAGAGTTGGCAGGATATTTAGTGTTTTTATCACATTTGTTAGAAATATCTTATTAAAATAAACTCCTCGAATAAAAATCAAAATTTAGAGTTGGCAGGATATTTAGTGTTTTTATCACATTTGTTAGAAATATCTTATTAAAATAAACTCCTCGAATAAAAATCAAAATTTAGAGTTGGCAGGATATTTAGTGTTTTTATCACATTTGTTAGAAATATCTTATTAAAATAAACTCCTCGAATAAAAATCAAAATTTAGAGTTGGCAGGATATTTAGTGTTTTTATCACATTTGTTAGAAATATCTTATTAAAATAAACTCCTCGAATAAAAATCAAAATTTAGAGTTGGCAGGATATTTAGTGTTTTTATCACATTTGTTAGAAATATCTTATTAAAATAAACTCCTCGAATAAAAATCAAAATTTAGAGTTGGCAGGAAATTTTGTGTTTTTATCACATTTGTTAGAAATATCTTATTAAAATAAACTCCTCGAATAGAAATCAAAATTTAGAGTTGGCAGGATATTTAGTGTTTTTATCACATTTGTTAGAAATATCTTATTAAAATAAACTCCTCGAATAAAAATCAAAATTTAGAGTTGGCAGGATATTTAGTATTTTTATCACATTTGTTAGAAATATCTTATTAAAATAAACTCCTCGAATAAAAATCAAAATTTAGAGTTGGCAGGATATTTAGTGTTTTTATCACATTTGTTAGAAATATCTTATTAAAATAAACTCCTCGAATAAAAATCAAAATTTAGAGTTGGCAGGATATTTAGTATTTTTATCACATTTGTTAGAAATATCTTATTAAAATAAACTCCTCGAATAAAAATCAAAATTTAGAGTTGGCAGGATATTTAGTGTTTTTATCACATTTGTTAGAAATATCTTATTAAAATAAACTCCTCGAATAAAAATCAAAATTTAGAGTTGGCAGGAAATTTTGTGTTTTTATCACATTTGTTAGAAATATCTTATTAAAATAAACTCCTCGAATAAAAATCAAAATTTAGAGTTGGCAGGATATTTAGTGTTTTTATCACATTTGTTAGAAATATCTTATTAAAATAAACTCCTCGAATAGAAATCAAAATTTAGAGTTGGCAGGATATTTAGTGTTTTTATCACATTTGTTAGAAATATCTTATTAAAATAAACTCCTCGAATAAAAATCAAAATTTAGAGTTGGCAGGATATTTAGTGTTTTTATCACATTTGTTAGAAATATCTTATTAAAATAAACTCCTCGAATAAAAATCAAAATTTAGAGTTGGCAGGATATTTAGTGTTTTTATCACATTTGTTAGAAATATCTTATTAAAATAAACTCCTCGAATAAAAATCAAAATTTAGAGTTGGCAGGATATTTAGTGTTTTTATCACATTTGTTAGAAATATCTTATTAAAATAAACTCCTCGAATAAAAATCAAAATTTAGAGTTGGCAGGATATTTAGTGTTTTTATCACATTTGTTAGAAATATCTTATTAAAATAAACTCCTCGAATAAAAATCAAAATTTAGAGTTGGCAGGAAATTTTGTGTTTTTATCACATTTGTTAGAAATATCTTATTAAAATAAACTCCTCGAATAGAAATCAAAATTTAGAGTTGGCAGGATATTTAGTGTTTTTATCACATTTGTTAGAAATATCTTATTAAAATAAACTCCTCGAATAAAAATCAATATTTAAAGTTGGCGGAATATTTAGTGTTTTTATCAGATTTGTTAGAAATATCTTATTAAAATAAACTCCTCGAATAGAAATCAAAATTTAGAGTTGGCAGGATATTTAGTGTTTTTATCACATTTGTTAGAAATATCTTATTAAAATAAACTCCTCGAATAAAAATCAATATTTAGAGTTGGCAGGATATTTAGTGTTTTTATCACATTTGTTAGAAATATCTTATTAAAATTAACTCCTCGAATAAAAATCAATATTTAGAGTTGGCGGAATATTTAGTGTTTTTATCAGATTTGTTAGAAATATCTTATTAAAATAAACTCCTCGAATAAAAATCAAAATTTAGAGTTGGCAGGATAGTAGTTAACCCACCCCAAATCGCTCACCCCCAAATCGCTCACCCCCAGATCGCTCACCCCCAAATCGCTCACCCCCAGATCGCTCACCCCCAGATCGCTCACCCCCTTGATCGCTCACCCCAGATCGCTTCTCCCCAAAAACTACATCTTTTGAAAATAATAATCTCTACCTTTTGAATTTTCTTTTTTCTCTCTCTTTTAACTTATTTTACTATTTTTATTTTGTTACTTTTCACACTGGAAGTTATTTTTTATGTATCTGTAACTTATAGTTTTCGGAGCAGTGCAACTGAGTCCGGCCCTATAACTCAAGTACGAGTTGATAATTTTTTAATGTTCTTGGTACCATTGGATAGGACATTAAATAGGCTATAATATACCAAAGAATAAAAATCCCTGGCCGCCTGGTAAAAAAGTTATGATCGATGAAGTGCCGAAAAATCCGATTTTTTGAAAAAAGTTGGTTTTTATATCATAACTTTTTTTATCAATCGATCAAAAATTTTGATTTTTTGCTAGGTTGTAGAGCTTTTGATTCTCTATCCAATGATACCAAGAGTAACAAAAAGTGACTATCCCTTCATAAGTTATATGGTCCGGGACTCAATTGAGTAGGGACTCAATTGAGGTGTACCGTATAGTTTTTTTATTTTCAACGATAAAAAAAATAAAAATACATAGGCTTCTTTTTTTATTGATTTTTCTTTTCTCTTTTAGATTAGTCTCCTTTAGATTTCTCTTTTAGATTGCTTTTCTCTTTTAGATTTGCTAATTTATAAATTAAGATGAATGAAGAAGATCTTTTAATTGAATTAAAAAAATATATTTCTGAGGGATCTTTTGAATTGAAATGGCCGCAAAGTGCCGATAAAGTTTACAAGGATGAGTGTTTCTATTGTTCTGATACGGCTTTTTCGCCAGGTTTAACTTTTTAAAGCCATTTACTCTCATCTTTTAGGTGGACTCTTCATTTCTTTATTGGATTTTGTTGGAATTTGTGCAAAACATCTTGACCTTTATGTTGAGAAGACGTCGTTCCGTTTGTTTTTAAATATTAAGAAGTCCAAAGTGCCTAATGAGGATTCTGAGGAGCCGAAAGATAAGGTTTTTTTTGGATTTTTGTTCTTTCCTAATTTTGCGTGTTTGAGATTCAACGCTTGTGCATCTCTCAAACAGAAGACAAAATCAGTTCAGACTACAACCTTTGTTTGCATCCACATATTGAAGTTCCAATCAAAATTGAAAGTCATATTGGGGACAGGCTTCGTGAAATTGTGGATATGGTTATTGTGCATATTAATGCCGAATTACAACAACGCTTACAAAGTGGCGTCAGTGAATGGGATGGAGAAGAACGTCAGATTTTAAAGGCTGCCGAAAAGCTTGAACAGGTTTTTGTTTGATAAATTTGGTCCTTTCTTCTTTGGAGTCCCAACTTTCATGTTGAAACTCCAGCTCTTTATTAGCCAAAAACATAACAGGCCTTATTTGGTCTATAGGTTCTCGTTATTTACGTATTTTTGGGGATGTATTGTAGGTTTTCTGAGTTTCTAGGATGGGCTTCGATTTCACGTGTTGATTGTATTTTACTCCTATTCACGCTTCATTTAGCTTTCAATCTTTAATTT
This sequence comes from Meloidogyne arenaria, assembly GCA_036172955.1. Taxonomy (NCBI): domain Eukaryota; kingdom Metazoa; phylum Nematoda; class Chromadorea; order Rhabditida; family Meloidogynidae; genus Meloidogyne; species Meloidogyne arenaria. Next base: position 141,183 of record JARQAB010000066.1, on the reverse strand, counting down.
TAGATTCCATTTGAAGGCAAAATATCTTATGATGGTTGGATTTGTGCCAAGCCTGGATGTGAACTTAAAGAGAATTTGTGGTTGAATCTTAGTGATGGTGTTATCATGTGTGGACGATATGCTCCTATGAGTGGCGTTAAAGGGAATGGACATGCAGTTAGTTTACTTTATATATTTAACTTTTTCTTGCCAATCTAATAAGGCGAAGGCACTCCCTGATCTAATTGTGATTCTCATTTATACCCTAATTTATGTCATAATCTAGGAGTTCCACACAGACTAATCTAATGAGAATGCCAAGATTTAAAATGCTTTAGTAATATTGTAGGTTAATTCTCTAACATAGCCCATTTATATTCAGATTCGGGTATCAATTTTGGTTCTAGAAAAAGAAATCAATTCGTGTTATTTTTTCTAATTTTTAGAAAACTCATTATGAAGAAACTGGTTATCCTTTAGTGGTTAAATTGGATACAATTGCTGATGGTGATGGGGATATTTACAGTTATTCTGAAGATGCTCTTGTTCGCGATCCATTGTTAGGAAAACATTTGGCACATTTTGGACTTTCTATTGATAAATTTAAAACTGAAGAAACAACACTTGTGGGATCTAAAAGGGAGCTACCTTTTAGAGCCCACAATTATATGGCTAAGAACAAAATCAAATCTCTTTTTAAAAATAGAAAAAATATTAAAAAAAGAGTGATAGATGATTTTGATGTATTCAAGAAAAACGCAGAAGTTTTCAAGAAAAACATCAGTAAAATGCTTGAACAATTGGAAGAACCTGATTATGGCTGTGATCTTCATTCGGTAAAGGCTCTTCAAACAAAACACGAAATTGTTGAAAAAGATTTGGACGTTTTAGAAGATGGTATATATAATTTGCATCAAGAAGTGAATTAATAATATATTGGTTTTATTTTTTCATATTTTTAGGCAAATTCTTTACAACAAAAATACCCCGATGTTGCTGAACAAATCGAAGAATTAAAAAATCAATTAAACGCTCAATTGCCAACTTTAACGCAAAAAGCCAAAATGAGAAAAGATAAATTATTAGATAATTATGGTAATAGAAAAAACTTTAAAATTATATTCCAATCTAGATTACCTACGTTTCTTAAATGGTTTTCGCAATATAATGAAGTGGATCGATGGAATGATTAATTATATAACTAGTGATGAGATTGCAAATAACGTAGCTGGCGCTGAAGCACTTCTTGAAAGACATCAATCAATTTTAAAAGAAATTACCTCAAAGGAAATTAAATTTAAAACTTTGAGACAATTGTCGAATCAATTAATTAATTATGAAAATTTTTCATCTGATGCTGTTCGTCAAAGGATGCATGATATCAAAAAGGTGAGAGATAAATTGAGTATTTTTTTTAAATATAAAAGGCTCGTAAACGTCTAAATGATGCTGTGGTACAACGCAGAAAAATACTTGATCAATGTCTTGAACTTCAACTTTTCTATCGCGATTGTGAACAATGTGATACTTGGATGAATGCTCGAGAAGCTTTTCTCGCTCAAGAAGATCCAACTGGAGATAATGTTGAATCTCTAATTAAAAAACATGAAGATTTTGATAAAGCTATTGCATCGCAACAAGAAAAATTAAATAATTTGGATCAATTAGCAAAACAATTAGTTGCTTCTGAACATTATGCAAAGCAAGCAATTAGTAACAAATTTATTAAAAATAAGTTTAAAAATAATTAATTCTCAGATACAAAACGTGAACAAATCTTTGATCGTTGGGACAGACTTAAAGAACGTTTAATTGAAAAGCGTTCCAAACTAGACGAATCTCAGACACTATTACAATTTTATCGTGATGTCGATGAAGTTGAAAATTGGATATCTAAAAAGTTCCAAATTGCCCAGGTGGAAGAATATTTAAAAATTAAAATTTGGCAATTCAGGAGAACTGGGGTCCTGCAAAAAAGATTTTTGAAAATAGAAGAAATAAAGTTTCTAAAGAAAAAATATGCTGATTACTTTCGAGCTCTTTCGAATAAGATATTATTTGAATATTCCAATTTTTCACCCCAAAATCTGCTGATTTCCCTGCGGTTTTTTCGATATTCGAGGACCTATATTCGTGCTTATGATTCGACTTTTTTAAAATCTGAGCTGAGATTTGTATTCTGCATATTTTTTACCCTAGAAAATCCATTTTCTTATTCTAAAAATATTTTTTTCGCAGGGACCCCAATTCTCCTGGATTGCTTTAAATTTTAAACAATTTATTTAGGAAGTTGATTATTGTGATCCTACAAATATTCAACAAAAACATCAAAAACAACAAGCATTTGAAGCTGAACTTTCCGCTAATGCTGATCGTATTGCTACTATAATTTCTGCCGGTCAAAATTTAATAAGTGCCGAAAAATGTGGTGGAGGAGAGGATGCCGTCTCTCAACGTTTAAATGCTTTAAATGATCAGTGGGAATTGTTGGTTAAAACAAGTACAGAGAAAATTGCAAGATTGAAAGAGGCTAATAAACAAAAAACATTTATTGAATCAATGAAGGATTTGGAATTTTGGCTTGGAGAGGTTAATTAAATAAATAAATTATTTTTAATTAGAAGAATATTTAGGTTGAGACACTTTTGAGTAGCAAAGATACAGATTGTGATTTGCCTTCTATTGAGAATTTATTAAAGAAGCATCAATTGTTAGAAGCTGATATTAATGCACATGCTGATCGGGTTGCTAATGTAAATGGACAGGCTGAGGCATTAATGGAGGCTGACCAACTTTATAAAGATTCTATCGAAACACGAATGCAAGGAATTACTGAAAGATATGCAAATGTTAAAGATATGGCAAAACAAAGAAGAGAAAATTTAAATAAAGCAATTACTGTTCATCAATTACTTACAGATATTGATGATGAAGAATCTTGGATTAAGGTGAGGAGGGGATGAAAATATAACGAATTAGAATTGTCAGAATTAAAAATTATAAAAATAGACCAGAATTAAAAGATACAATCATTGAAATATTTTAATTATTATAATATCGCAATTTCAATTTAAAGTTAAAGAAATTACTTGTTAGCAGCGATGATTATGGACGTGATTTAACAGGAGTACAGAATTTGAATGGAAAACACCGTAGACTTGATATTGAATTAGCTAGCCACCAAGCACAAGTACAAAATCTTAGATCTAAAGCAGTTGAGCTTCTACAAGCGAGTGAAGTAAGGGCTCCCGAAATTCTGAAAAGAATTAAAGTGAGTTTATATGAGAAGTATAAGGAGATTTACTTTTTCTTATTTAAAGGCACTAGAAGATAGCTGGCATCTTTTTCTTTTCAATAAAAAAAGATCTAAGTTACGTAATTTTTATTTAAAATTAAAAATCGAAAAAATATGACTAAATTATTTAGCGAATGTAACTGAATTTAAGCAGTACCTATGCCTTTGTACTAGAACCGGTACCCGGGCACGTACTTGGGCACCGATTCAGGTGCCCGGGCACGTACTCGGGCACCGATTCAGGTGCCTGGGCACGTACTCGGGCACAAGTTCAGGTGCCCGGGCACGTACTCGGGCACCGATTCAGGTGCCTGGGCACGTACTCGGGCACAAGTTCAGGTGCCCGGGCACGTACTTGGGCACCGGTTTAGGTGCCCGGGCACGTACTCGGGCACCGATTCAGGTGCCTGGGCACGTACTCGGGCACAAGTTCAGGTGCCCGGGCACGTACTTGGGCACAAGTTCAGGTGCCCGGGCACGTACTTGGGCACCGGTTTAGGTGCCCGGGCACGTACTCGGGCACCGGTTCAGGTGCCCGGGCACGTACTTGGGCACAAGTTCAGGTGCCCGGGCACGTACTTGGGCACCGGTTCAGGTGCCCGGGCACGTACTCGGGCACCGGTTTAGGTGCCTGGGCACGTACTCGGGCACAAGTTCAGGTGCCCGAGTACATACTTGGGCACCGGTTCTAGTACAATGGTATCGGTACTGCTTAAGTTTCAGTCACATTTGATACTTAATTTTGTCAAGTAGTGATGACATTACAGGGTGGCCAGAAAATATTATGACTTATTATTTATGCCATAACTTTATTCAAATTAAAGATAATGAGTACTAAACTTTGTGGAGGTTTCGTCCTGTTTCCAGTGGTAACAGGACTTTTGTCCTGTTACCAGTGGCTGTAGCTTCTCAAAAATTTATTATTTATTTCTTTAATTGTCTATCATTTAAGCTTTTGGAACTGATTATCTTTAATTTGTAGACATTATGGTATAAATAATGTATCCTAATCTTTTCTGGTCACCCTGTATATTTTTTTAGACCAGCGGGGCAGCAAAGAGACGGTCAGCAAAGTTAACAAAAATGGCCCAATTGCAGAAAGAAAACATATTATAATTTATTTTTTAAATTATCTTAATGTTATTTTTGTCTAATTTTAAAATTTTAAATAATGAATTAAAAAAAAAGTTGTAAAAATATTTATTTAAAGTATGAGTTTTAAATAATATATGTACCGTAAAAGCTCTAAATAAAGCTCCGGGCTTATATTTTTCAATTGATTGGGCTTCTAACAAGGTATGGGATTCTATTGGAGCCGGCTTCTATTAGAGTATTTACGATATATAAACACATGGAAATTTTAAGAATAATTTTAATATCAATTATGTTAGAGCGTATCATTTTAGGTCCAAAAATCGAAATAAGCCACATTTTGGCTAAATAAGTTCAAATTTTCATTAGAATTTATTAATTAAAATGGACTAAATTTAATTTTTCTTAGTAAAAACAAATTTAGTAAAGGCCCCGGGCAAGGTTTTTTCAAAATTTGAAAAAAAGTTTAAATTCAAGCTTCTCTGCTGTATTTTTTATTGAAATAAAAATTTATTGAGAATTTGAGTCATCCCTTAATGTCTAACATCAGTACCTGAGGATTTTAACGAATATTCTGATACAAGTGGAGTTGACGTCTCAAATGGGAAATCAATGGATTTGGACATGAAAGGGGTTTGTGTTGTTAAAGGAATTTTGATATTAGGTATTTGGAGCTAATATAGATCTTTATAAATTTAACTCGTCAATCATCAAAGGTAATTCATATTACGAGGGCAATTTATTGTTCCTAGTCCAGAGGTGTCGGAAATCAGAACTGGCTCAAAAGTTGGAAATCGGAAATTAAAATTTTTTACGGAAATCGGAAGGAAAAGAACGCCGGAAATCGGAAGTTTCTTCTTTACTCCAAATCCACCGATACACCCCTCAACTCCTCTTGATCCCTCGATATCACACCAAATCACTCAATATTTCGATATAGATGAAAGACACCCTTGTTCATTTATTTATGCGCCGCAGGCGAAAATTTTGAGAAATTTGGAGGTTCTTAAGTTAGATTTCTTCTATTTTAAGCGCCGCAGGCGAAAATTTTGTTAAATTTGGAAAAATCTTATGTTTTTTCCAAAATTTAGCGAAAAATAGGCATAAACCTAAAATGACACGCTTTATTTATGACCAAAGTCAACAATCTTCATGTTGCGGGTTACAATACCCTTAAGAATAACAGGTTTAAATGTTTTTGTGAATGGTACAGAAATAATAGTGCCTGTTTTTACATTGGGTCTGATAAAGTTTGGATATTCTAAAACCATCACCTCGTCATCATCATCATTATTTGAAATTTCTCTGAACTCATTTTCCTCACTAATTCTTCCGAAGTCAAGCACACTTTCTTTGAATGATGTATAATGAAGTTTCTTGCAGATATCTGAAGTCAATGTAATCCCCCGTACCTTTAGCATACTCTTCTCTTCTCCTGTTTTTTTATCAATCATTTTTAACGCATAGGCTTTACATGCTGCGCCAACATATTCTTTTATATTAAATTCTCCATATTCTTCTGACAATTCTCCTAAATGATATCCCGGCGTAAGTGGACTTCCCATATTTTTAGGATATGAAAAAAGAACACTATCCGTATCTCCGTAAAGGAGAGAACAACCCTGAGTTCCAGAAATTTTTTGCATTGCCCTGAACAAATTGATCCTCGCCATTGAGGTAGTCCATAAAGATATGACAATATTGCTCGTTTGATGCTCTTCTATAAATTCATTCTTAGTTTCATAATTAATCAAAACTGTTGATTCCGTCAATTTATCAATCGAATTGACTTCAATTGATTTGTTCTCTACAAAATTACGTAGTTCTGTTGGAGAATCCGTGATATGACTCTTTGTTAAAGTATTCCTTAAACTAAACCGCCCCCAAAGAGAGTTTAGCATAAGCTTTGAAATATAACGCATTGCTTTATCTGGAATCATCTTTTCTCTTTCTAAATAGATTCCAAATTTCTCTTGACATTCTCTAATAAATTTTTCTTCTTTTTGATGTGAATCTATCTCTTTCGGAAATCCACTTGAATGGATTTTCATACTCATAAACTCTGAAACATATCCTTTAAACAATTCGTTGTCCCATTTTTCATAGTGAAGCGCGCGAAAATATTTGATGACTTTATATCCGTTGTTTAATGCTTCCCCAAGTTCTATAGAAGTACACGTTGAAACCCACCCTCTTTCTTTATCTCCGTGCTGACAGCTATAGTCAGGAATTATACCGCCTCTGGGGAAGTCTAATGAACATTGACGACACAGTGGGAAAAGTAATCTGTCATCGAACTTTACTGGCATTACCGGAATTTCTGTCTTATATGGAGGTATTAAAAATATTTTAAGAATTCCTTTGATGGGAATATGTTCACTTGCAGTCCAGTACACGTCTTGTTCGTTTTTTGGAACAATTATAATTTTTGGATGTCCAATTGGAAATGATGTTGTTGCTATTGTTGAAGGGTAAAGTGAATTGAAGTCTAAATATGAAATTTCGTGTTCTTCATCGACCTCATAATGAAGAGAGAGTGGGCCAGTTCTTCCTCCGAAAAAGCAATCCCTTAGTTTGATTGGGCCTTTATCGATATAATTTGAAAAACATTTTCTCATTTTCCCATTTCTTCTTAACATCTCTTTAATTTCACATTCCCAAACAACATCCACTTGTCTAATATGTTTTCTAAGTATTTCCAATCTAGCATTATCTTCTCTTCTAACTACTTCAATTGTCTTACCATTAGGTAGAACATGGTCAGGTCTGTCACCAAAATGCTTAGGACATGCATGCCAGACACAACCATGGACTTCAATTGCTCTATCTTCAACTTCAATATATCCATCAACTTTGTATCTCCCAGCTACTGTAAATTCTCCACCATCTGAATAAGCTGTTCGAACTTCAACTCTATTAACTTCGGCATACCATTCAAGATACTTCATTGCTATTTCACTTTGATTATCGCATCTATCATAACCCTTTTCCGGAACTATTGCTAGGTGTTCATCCTTTAAGTGATTCAATCGAAAATGTTTCATACAAGCTGAAGCTATTGTCATTGCATCAAGTAGAATATCTATCCCACTTGTCAATTTGTTGGAATTTTTTGGTTTACTAATTTCCAAAAATTTAACTCTAAAAGCTAAGAGAGCTTCGGTCAGAATTTGAACATCATTTAAACAGTATTCAGCCAGTGCTTCATTTAGGCAAAAAGTTTTGTCTTTTTCTTGATCATACCATTGATCAAAGATTTTCTGCTTCTCGGGTAGCATACCTCCATACAAATAGTCTGATTTTGGAGGAAGTCTTTGTAAAGTTATATCATAATTGCATGGATTATTAGCTAGGTGCGGGAAGAATTGTTTTTCGTGAACTTGCAGATCAAAGGCACCAACCAGCTGTCCTAATGCTACTGGACAGATGTTATATGAATCTCTGAATATAACTTCACAACTATTTTGTGTTTTCGAAACTCTGAGTTCATATAATTTATTTCCTCTTCTAATTATAGATGGAACAATTCCTTTCAGGAATATTTCACGGAATGTCATAACCATATCATACCTCCCACCGAAGTGTGAAAAAGCTATGGTTGTGAATTTGTTGTCTAATTCAAAAAGAATCCAATTAACAAAATCATGTAGAGGATCTTCTATTACTCGCTGTTCATCAACATATGTTTGTTGAAATGGTCTATGTGAAAAAGTTATGTTTCGACATTTACCGCAAATATGGCAAAGTTTTCCTAGTTGTTTGAGGGATGCTTTCCATTGATCATTTTCCATGCAATTTGTGCATATTATAGTAGCTGCAATGAAATTCACGTGATGGAGGCGATGATTTTGATTTTGAGGATGTTTAGCATGTTGTGTTGATTCAAAGTCAAATGTTACAAGACGATAGGGCGTTTTCTTTTTAGGTTTTAGAGGCTTTATGAAGCATCCTCTTTCTGAACTGTGATACTGTATGCATTTTATGCACCATTTATGTCCGCAAATGTGTTTCTTGGCAGGATCTCTATTGATATCTTTTACTCTCCATATTACTCCACATTTCTCACACTGTTTTGATTGAAGACAGTGATTGCTTGACTTATGATGTTCAAAACAATCATTGTTACAGAAATATTTTCCACAATCTTTGCATTCTTTTTTGAAATCATTTACAATTGGGCATGGTCTTCCTATACCTACGCGTCCACATAATAAACATAGTGATTTGCATGTAGAAATATGTTCTTTAGCTTTGCGATATTTTTTCTGACATGAATAACAATATTGCCAGTGTTGACCGAATTGTGCCCCAACTGTTCTTATCCCATCAAAATGATCTTGCGAATAATATATTGGAATAGGTGTGTTGTAATTATCCGGACCATAAACATATTTAGGTTTGTCTCCGCATCTATCACCAAATACGAAAACTTTGAATATAAATCCATTTTGTTTATATTTTTTGTTCCAGTACTCAACTACCTTCGGAACGTAAACATATGCATCGTAAGATAACTCAGATAATGGAATATCTGACTCAATCATTAATTTTAAAATATCATTTTTTTGACGTTGGAGTTGTTCACGATGATACCTTCCAAAATTTCTTTTATGTCCCAATTCTCCTATTACATATTTTTTTGTCAATTCCAAGGCGTAAAAAAGACAATAATTATCATTAAAATTTTTTATTTTAATAAGCCAATAGTCCGATTCATCTATACCCGATTGCGAAGAAGATGATGAATTTGTTGGAGCTTTACCAATGATTGATTTTTCCCTTGATAGTGAGGAAATGTCTAAGGTATGAATTGACACTGTGAAGGGTTCTCCTAATAACGAACCTCTTTCTGCTTTTGACTGTGAGACCAGTAAAAAACGTTGTAAAATATTTTCTATAGTATCCTCATGTATATTACGAACAGGTATCCAAATGTCCACATCTAATAAAGGCGAGGAGATAGTTGCACCAAGATGATCTGCTTCAATTCCATTTTTTCTAGATTCATCTATAGCTTGATTTATGCACTCATTTAAAATTTTCCTAATAGTATCCTCTGGGTTTTTTGTTACTGATTTAATTGCAAATTTTGTTATTAATTTCATTAATTTAAATCTTTTACAAAATATCTTTGTTGAATCTAATTGTTCGAAAATTTTCTCCTTTCCCATACCGATTTGTACTATTTGATTCGAATTTTCATTTGAAATTATGTTCCTAATAAGGAAACGATTTTGTTCATCTGACTGTTGCTCGGATACATTATCCAAGATCCGATCTATTGAGAACCTTGATTTTTTTGGGGTACTATAGGACATTGAAATTTTATTTGAGTTGTGGAAATTAGAATGAAAAAAAAAATGTGTGGGCGTCTGAGTTTTTATAGTGAAAATTTAGCCAGAATGTACCAGTCTGTGTCACCTAACAAAATATCTGTTTGAAATTTTAGTTTAAATTTTAAATTCATATAATACTAACACAACAACTGATACCTAGAATTTTTTAAAGAAAATTACAAAAATTGAATAGATGTTCATTTAACAATTTTTATCTCATTAACAAATATATGTAATTCCAAATAAATGTATTTAAAATAACACACAAATATTTCTAAACAGAAAAATTCTTTGAATTATGTATTAGGCTCAAAATTTTTGTTATAAACGAAATGTACTAAATAAATTCAAATATTAAACGATACATAATTCAAAGAGTTCAACACTTATTGCATTTACAAATGCGACCCGATTTTCGCTTGGGACGTAGCGAACGGCGAACAAGATGGTTAAATGCCTTCTTGCACACACAGCATTTAGGTTTTATATCATGTCCAAGTAAATACGGATGGCAAAACAATATCTGACTGATGCTTAATGCATCAAAATGAGGCTCGTAAGCACCGAGCTTGTTCATTCTATTTTCAATGGCCACACGTCTCAAACTAGTCTCCAGACCATCATTCACGCAATCAAGACAGAAGGCCAAGCATGAGCAGGAATCCGGTCCAAACATGACATTGGCAAAAATTTTTTCTTCCTCCTTTTCCTCAATTATATTTTTCTTCTTTGACTCCTTCATCTCTTCCTTTTCTTCCTTATACTTACTTATTTGACAATTTACACATACATCAGCTTGAATTCTATTTCCTTTAAAAATTTTAGGCTTTTGCATGATATCTTCTTGATTATCATCTTCTTCTTGATTAAACCTAACAGGGGGTTGCCATGGTATAGTAGCATCATCAAAGCTCTCATCATGGGCCCACTGTTCTGGAGTAGAACCTAAATATATACCGTTAATCTTTTGCTAATTAACATAATTTGAAAGCCGTTTAAAATTCATTATTAATTAAAATATTTAAAATACCAATTGAGCTGACTTCATCAAAGCTAATATCATGGTTCCAAAGTGCTGGAACAGGCCCTAAATATATATCATTATTTTCTCCTAATTAACATTATTTGAATGCTTTTTCAATTTTTTAATTAAAATATTAAAAATACCAATAGAGCTATCTGGAAACCATGGAGTAGGTCCATCATATAACCCTTCGTCATTAGTATAATGTATGGGTGTTGAGACTAAATATAATAAATAATTTTGATTGAACGGAAAATGAATTTTACCTATAGAGTGATTCCCAAGGGAATATAACGGTGCAACTTCAGTTGCATGTAGATTGCGATGATGTTCAATTATTTCATCAAAAAAAGATGTTAGTCCAAACGGAGAGCCTGGCTGCTCGGATGATGTCTGGACATATTGATGATCAAGGAGCGCAGACGAGGTGTTCGTAAGTGTTGCATATGTCCGCGGACTGCCTCTGTTTGGACTAGGAGTGATCCCTCTTGAGCGGATAAAATGATCTTCAGAAAGAGATAAATAAAATGTTAAAATTGAAAGAATTCTTACTCATTTCTACTTTGTCGATAAAAATATTCCAATTGTTAGGCCTATGTATGGGATAAGGAGAAATTTTAAAACAATAAGAAAATTTTATTTTAAATTTAAAAACAATTTGGAGTAGAATGATATGTTTATGTCCTAAACTATGTTTATTTTCAAAACCACATAATAGATTTTACAATTGACTCCTCCCTAAATTCAAACAGCAAAAAACAATATATCTTCGCGCCTGCAGAAGAAGATACTTTACACTGTAAAGTGTTGGCACAGAGTGAGTATAAAATTACACAAGTTTTTTTCTTATAGACTATTTAAAAAAGAATTAATTACAAGAAGAGATTTAAATGTTTATAAGTGGAATTGAAACAAAAGTTGAAAGTTTTAAAATTATAATTGACAAATATTATAATTTAAATAATTTTTACTATTTATTTTGTATTATTTTCACCAGCTTTTTTCTTGATTACCCATTCGCAAAGCACATCTTTTATGTGCATGTTTAGCTCGACACAGTCCTTGCACAATTCAAACATTATTTTCACTCCTCCGTCTTCTTTTTCTATAAATCGACTTTTGCTATGAAAAAGCACATTGGAGCAGATTCTGCAGAGACGGAATTCCAACCGAGGGATGTATTTCATTCGCACTAATTTCCAGAGAGTCTTGCTCCGGGTCGAAACTTTTGGTTCGGCTTTTTTGGGAGAATTCTTTTTACTAAGCCATACATTATTAGTCCCAGTATTCTCAATTTTAACTTGCTTATTCTCATTTATATTTTCCATCGCTATTTCGACATTATTTTCATCTTGTTGTACTAAACTAGGTGAATTTTGTCGGGACATTTTCAAATTTTTATGCTCAAATACTCGAGAATGAATTTTCAAATTTAAGTGTTTGTTATTTATACTAGTAATATGGGGCGTGACTTGATAATAGTTTGGATACCTAAAGCTTGGAATATTTTAAAATTTAATGTTAATTAGAGTGATGTGTTTATGAGCTTAAACCATAAGATTATTTGCAAAACCACAATAGTTTTAAAATCGAATCCCTAAATTCAAACAGCAGAAAAAACAATATATCTTCAAGCCAACAAAAGAAAATATTTTACAGTGTAAAGTACTGGCACAAAGTGAGAATGAAATTACTTAAGTTTTTCTTATACTAGACTATTTAAAAAACCATTAATTACAATTTCTTTGCTCAAATACTCTGAATTTTTTAATTAAATTTTCAATGAATGATTTTTTCAAATTTAACTCTGATATTGAATTTTCAAATCTGTGATATTTAACTAGAAATATGGGGCGTGACTTGAATAATAGTTTGGCTACCCTTAGAATATTTTAAAATTTAAAGCCAAACTAAAGAAGAGTGATATGTTTATGTTCTAAACCATAAGTTTATTTTCAAAACCACAAATTAAATTTTAAAATCGACTCCTCCCTAAATTTAAACGCAGAAAAAACAATATATCTTGCGCCAACAGAAGAAGATACTTTAGTGTAAAGTTTTGGCAAAAAGTGAGAATGAAATTACACTAAGTTTTTCTTATACTAGACTTTTCAAAAAAACCATTAATTACAATTTCTATACTCAAGTACTCTAAATGTTTAAATTAAATTTACAATAAATGATTTTTCAAATTCAAATCTAAAATAGATTTTCAAATTCAAATGTGTATTATTTACAATAGGAAAATCGTTGCTACCCAAACTTTGGAATATAAATATAGCTAGAAATTTTATTTTCTTTTCATTCACATTATTTTTAAATTTTAAAAAATTCGATAAAATGCCAAACCTTTTGGAGGAAATTTCAAAAATACTAGATTGTACATCTGAAAATGTACATTTAAAATTAACAAATAAATTTGAAAGGGAACGTGTTCTTGATCAGTTAAAAGGGAAGGCATTAAGGACAAACTATTTCGACAGAAAGGGGCTCAAACGAGTTATATATTGCGAAGGAATTACTACGCTCGGTTCTCACCAGATCTTGGCATATGGGGATTTACATGCACCTTTTAATATCAGTGTCTGGTCTTATTTTCATGTCCGACATCGAATTGTTCTCAAATATCCGTTTCATCAATGTTTACACTACAAAAATTGTTTCTACCCATTAGAATTGCTAGAAATCTGTCCAATCGATGATGATGAAACTGATTTAGTTTCACCAATTATTATGAAGAATCTCCGTCTTCTTCATCTGAATGAGTGATATCTTTAAACAACTTCTAAAGACTCGACAATTAAGGAAACGAATAGCTCTGATAAAACACAAGAAAATTTTTTAAGACGTTGAATCTTGTTGCTTTATAACAATTGTATGAAAATGTGCGAGAAATAAAATATTAGCCTTAATAAATCTAAGTAAAATTTAGTTTTAATTTACTATTATTAAAATTTACAAAATATAATCTTTCTAGTGTTAATTGCTAATTTACCCTTAAAATAGTGCTTTACCCTCTTAATTTTGTCTAAAATTACTCTTATTCCTCTTATATTTAAAAATTTAAATTTAATAAATTAGTTTATTCACAAAAATCTTAACAAATTGATCGGAGTTAGAAACTGAATTTAGGGTAGATAAATATTTTTCAAATGTACAACTTAGGAAATGAAATACAAAAATTCAATACAATGATGCCCAACTTTTGATATCAACCTTTGAATAGGTATTTTATTTTTAATAGCCTTGGAAATTTTGATAAAAATTGATCAATTGTTTTCGTAATCTTGGAACTAGGAGTGAATCGAATACATATTTTGTTGTTTTGTTTGGTATCAATGTACAACCTAGGGAATGCTTGAATTTTATCCAATTATTCATTTCATCAATTCGTACAATACAGGAATTACTATTACCTTCAATCTAATTACTTTTTTATCGATCTGACTAGATAATTATCATTTAGGTAGGGTGTATTATGATTTTTTGGGAATTTTGACACCTCCAATAAAGAAGCATATATGATTATGAATATATGCGCTACATTATGAATATATGCGCTAAATCTTTAGCTAATGGGTACAACACTTACACGCGTATAAGGCAACTGTGGGAAAAACGCAGATATTTTTGACAATTTTATAGAAACGATGTGCTAATTTTCTTAACTTTTCATTAGTTTTAACTTCTAATGCTTAATTTTGATTAATTTTTATCTTCGAAACCTTAAATTTTATCAATTGTAACTTGTATTGCTTAACATTGCATCATTTGTATCTTCTAGTGCTTAACTTTGCATTTTTACCCCAAAATCTGCTTCTTACATTTCTTGAACTAGCACGAATTGTATCTTCTTTCCCTTAACTTTTCATAATTTTATTTTCTGTTCATTAACTTTGCATTAACTGTATCTTATAATCCTTACCTTTGCATCAATTTTATATTATAATCCTTAACTTTATTAAAAATTTTATCACACAACACTATTTTACATTAACTTTGCATTAACTATCTTAAACTAGGTCCACATGAACTAGGACCATTAATAATGAATACGAGAGGGAGCTTTAATTTTAAATCATCTTCTGTATAAGTATTATAAAAGTCATTCTGATTAATCATATTTGTAATAATAGGAACATAAAATATTTAAAATAAATTGATGATTATATTTAATCTCAAGATTCTGTTATTTTTGTTAGTTTGATATTTTCTTTTTAACCATAAAATTTTCTTTTGAACGTATTTTCTTTTGTTTTAGGAATTCTACAAATTCATCAATAATAGATTATGTCTACTATTTAGTTCAGTTTGAACTCATTGTTCACTTGAATATTAAAAAATCATTCTGCAAGTAATAAAACATAATAAACTAGAATTATCGATTATCTAAGCAACAAATTTTTCATTTTTAAGTCATTATAATTATAGAAACACCTTTAGTGGTTCTTAATAATTTATTTCAAGATTCTCAGAACGATAAGTTTACAAATATTCAAGCCGAAGTCGTATTTAATCTATAGATGTTATTGTGATTCTGTTTGATGAACATTAAAACAAATTTAATATTTATGTTACTCATAGTTAATTATTTAATAATTTATTTGGGTTTTAAAATTAATTTAAATTATAATGGTTTTGACTTTATATAAATTATTTTATCACTAGTTTTAAAGCATGCACAATTTTTATTGACAGACTAGCAATTAAAAGGTAATAATAAGTTAAAATTTATGATAGTAAAATAAACTCTATTAAACTCTATTAAATTAATAAACTTTATTAAAAATACATTTCAATAAATAATCAAAAAATTTTTTATTATAATAATTATATATTTATTACAAAAATTTATTTTAGAATTATTAAGATAAAAATATATTAAATTTTTAAAATATTAAAAAGAATTTAAATTTACTTCTTCAAACACTGAAATATTTGGATCGAATGCCGGATTCTCATAGATTTGCATTTCCAAATTATTTCCATTTTCTCTACGTTCAATCAATTCAGCCTCTTCTTCATTCTTTACAAATCTATGAAAATTAATGATTAATTATTTTACATTTATTTAAAATGTTTGATAAAATTTACCGACAAATTATAATTAGATAAAATATTGAGCATATTAAAATGCCTAACAAAAAATAAAAAAGATTTAATTGCCATTCAAGAACCATTTTTAATTTTCTAATAATTCTGAATAGAAATTTATACATAAAAATTAAAATTATATTAAAAGACAAATTTAATCTAAATTAACAATTATAAGCTTATACCAGCTGGTAAATTTCATTAAACATTTTTAAAGATATGTATATTCATCACTAATAAATTAACTTTACCATTAAAAATGCTCCGAAAATATTTCTATTCAAATTGAATTGGCCATAAGATCACCTAGATAAAAAGAAAAATAATTAAAAAAATAAAAAAAAATTCAAAATTTTTTATACATAAAATTTGGTTTTCTGAACAGCTCTCTAAGATTATATGATAACTTGTGGCTGCCTTTAAAATATATTTTTTATAATAAAAATTGATCAAAATAATTTTTTATAAAACAACTTTTCCACCAAACATAACAGTTCTTAGCCCCTACCCGGATTATTGTTTTCTTCAAAGTACTCTCCTGACAGCTGCTACCATGCTATCATTCAAAAAAGGTAATTAATCATATACGTAATTTGATTAATTAACCAAAACACTGCTTAATTATACTGTAACCCTTCGATAGGTAGAGATTGTTTGCAAAGTCGAAGAGAAAAAGGCATCAAAAGGTATGGGTTCTGGGGAAACGAGTAATTTGAGTAGACAAGCGATTTAGGGTTGAGCGATCTGGGGGTGAGCGATCTGGGGGTGAGCGATCTGGGGGTGAGCGATTTGGGGGTGAGCGATTTGGGGTGGGTTAACTACTCAGGATATTTAGTGTTTTTATCACATTTGTTAGAAATATCTTATTAAAATAAACTCCTCGAATAAAAATCAAAATTTAGAGTTGGCAGGATATTTAGTGTTTTTATCACATTTGTTAGAAATATCTTATTAAAATAAACTCCTCGAATAAAAATCAAAATTTAGAGTTGGCAGGATATTTAGTGTTTTTATCACATTTGTTAGAAATATCTTATTAAAATAAAATCCTCGAATAAAAATCAAAATTTAGAGTTGGCAGGAAATTTTGTGTTTTTATCACATTTGTTAGAAATATCTTATTAAAATAAACTCCTCGAATAAAAATCAAAATTTAGAGTTGGCAGGATATTTAGTGTTTTTATCACATTTGTTAGAAATATCTTATTAAAATAAACTCCTCGAATAGAAATCAAAATTTAGAGTTGGCAGGATATTTAGTGTTTTTATCACATTTGTTAGAAATATCTTATTAAAATAAACTCCTCGAATAAAAATCAAAATTTAGAGTTGGCAGGATATTTAGTGTTTTTATCACATTTGTTAGAAATATCTTATTAAAATAAACTCCTCGAATAAAAATCAAAATTTAGAGTTGGCAGGATATTTAGTGTTTTTATCACATTTGTTAGAAATATCTTATTAAAATAAACTCCTCGAATAAAAATCAAAATTTAGAGTTGGCAGGATATTTAGTGTTTTTATCACATTTGTTAGAAATATCTTATTAAAATAAACTCCTCGAATAAAAATCAAAATTTAGAGTTGGCAGGATATTTAGTGTTTTTATCACATTTGTTAGAAATATCTTATTAAAATAAACTCCTCGAATAAAAATCAAAATTTAGAGTTGGCAGGAAATTTTGTGTTTTTATCACATTTGTTAGAAATATCTTATTAAAATAAACTCCTCGAATAGAAATCAAAATTTAGAGTCGGCAGGATATTTAGTGTTTTTATCACATTTGTTTGAAATATCTTATTAAAATAAACTCCTCGAATAAAAATCAATATTTAAAGTTGGCGGAATATTTAGTGTTTTTATCAGATTTGTTAGAAATATCTTATTAAAATAAACTCCTCGAATAAAAATCAAAATTTAGAGTTGGCAGGATATTTAGTGTTTTTATCACATTTGTTAGAAATATCTTATTAAAATAAACTCCTCGAATAAAAATCAATATTTAGAGTTGGCGGAATATTTAGTGTTTTTATCAGATTTGTTAGAAATATCTTATTAAAATAAACTCCTCGAATAAAAATCAAAATTTAGAGTTGGCGGAATATTTAGTGTTTTTATCAGATTTGTTAGAAATATCTTATTAAAATAAACTCCTCGAATAAAAATCAAAATTTAGAGTTGGCAGGATATTTAGTGTTTTTATCAGATTTGTTAGAAATATCTTATTAAAATAAACTCCTCGAATAAAAATCAAAATTTAGAGTTGGCAGGATATTTAGTGTTTTTATCACATTTGTTAGAAATATCTTATTAAAATAAACTCCTCGAATAAAAATCAAAATTTAGAGTTGGCAGGATATTTAGTGTTTTTATCACATTTGTTAGAAATATCTTATTAAAATAAACTCCTCGAATAAAAATCAAAATTTAGAGTTGGCAGGATATTTAGTGTTTTTATCAGATTTGTTAGAAATATCTTATTAAAATAAACTCCTCGAATAAAAATCAAAATTTAGAGTTGGCAGGATATTTAGTGTTTTTATCACATTTGTTAGAAATATCTTATTAAAATAAACTCCTCGAATAAAAATCAAAATTTAGAGTTGGCAGGATATTTAGTGTTTTTATCACATTTGTTAGAAATATCTTATTAAAATAAACTCCTCGAATAAAAATCAAAATTTAGAGTTGGCAGGAAATTTTGTGTTTTTATCACATTTGTTAGAAATATCTTATTAAAATAAACTCCTCGAATAAAAATCAAAATTTAGAGTTGGCAGGATATTTAGTGTTTTTATCACATTTGTTAGAAATATCTTATTAAAATAAACTCCTCGAATAAAAATCAAAATTTAGAGTTGGCAGGATATTTAGTGTTTTTATCACATTTGTTAGAAATATCTTATTAAAATAAACTCCTCGAATAAAAATCAAAATTTAGAGTTGGCAGGATATTTAGTGTTTTTATCACATTTGTTAGAAATATCTTATTAAAATAAACTCCTCGAATAAAAATCAATATTTAGAGTTGGCGGAATATTTAGTGTTTTTATCACATTTGTTAGAAATATCTTATTAAAATAAACTCCTCGAATAAAAATCAAAATTTAGAGTTGGCAGGATATTTAGTGTTTTTATCACATTTGTTAGAAATATCTTATTAAAATAAACTCCTCGAATAAAAATCAATATTTAAAGTTGGCGGAATATTTAGTGTTTTTATCAGATTTGTTAGAAATATCTTATTAAAATAAACTCCTCGAATAAAAATCAAAATTTAGAGTTGGCAGGATATTTAGTGTTTTTATCACATTTGTTAGAAATATCTTATTAAAATAAACTCCTCGAATAAAAATCAATATTTAGAGTTGGCGGAATATTTAGTGTTTTTATCAGATTTGTTAGAAATATCTTATTAAAATAAACTCCTCGAATAAAAATCAAAATTTAGAGTTGGCAGGATATTTAGTGTTTTTATCACATTTGTTAGAAATATCTTATTAAAATAAACTCCTCGAATAAAAATCAATATTTAGAGTTGGCGGAATATTTAGTGTTTTTATCAGATTTGTTAGAAATATCTTATTAAAATAAACTCCTCGAATAAAAATCATAAAAATCAAAATTTAGATAAAAATCAAAATTTAGAGTTGGCAGGATATTTAGTGTTTTTATCACATTTGTTAGAAATATCTTATTAAAATAAACTCCTCGAATAAAAATCAAAATTTAGAGTTGGCAGGATATTTAGTGTTTTTATCACACTTGTTAGAAATATCTTATTAAAATTAACTCCTCGAATAAAAATCAATATTTAGAGTTGGCGGAATATTTAGTGTTTTTATCAGATTTGTTAGAAATATCTTATTAAAATAAACTCCTCGAATAAAAATCAAAATTTAGAGTTGGCAGGATATTTAGTGTTTTTATCACATTTGTTAGAAATATCTTATTAAAATAAACTCCTCGAATAAAAATCAAAATTTAGAGTTGGCAGGATATTTAGTGTTTTTATCACATTTGTTAGAAATATCTTATTAAAATAAACTCCTCGAATAAAAATCAATATTTAGAGTTGGCGGAATATTTAGTGTTTTTATCAGATTTGTTAGAAATATCTTATTAAAATAAACTCCTCGAATAAAAATCAATATTTAGAGTTGGCGTAATATTTAGTGTTTTTATCAGATTTGTTAGAAATATCTTATTAAAATAAACTCCTCGAATAAAAATCAATATTTAGAGTTGGCGGAATATTTAGTGTTTTTATCACATTTGTTAGAAATATCTTATTAAAATAAACTCCTCGAATAAAAATCAAAATTTAGAGTTGGCAGGATATTTAGTGTTTTTATCACATTTGTTAGAAATATCTTATTAAAATAAACTCCTCGAATAAAAATCAATATTTAGAGTTGGCGGAATATTTAGTGTTTTTATCACATTTGTTAGAAATATCTTATTAAAATAAACTCCTCGAATAAAAATCAAAATTTAGAGTTGGCAGGATATTTAGTGTTTTTATCACATTTGTTAGAAATATCTTATTAAAATAAACTCCTCGAATAAAAATCAATATTTAGAGTTGGCGGAATATTTAGTGTTTTTATCAGATTTGTTAGAAATATCTTATTAAAATAAACTCCTCGAATAAAAATCAATATTTAGAGTTGGCGGAATATTTAGTGTTTTTATCACATTTGTTAGAAATATCTTATTAAAATAAACTCCTCGAATAAAAATCAAAATTTAGAGTTGGCAGGATATTTAGTGTTTTTATCACATTTGTTAGAAATATCTTATTAAAATAAACTCCTCGAATAAAAATCAATATTTAGAGTTGGCGGAATATTTAGTGTTTTTATCAGATTTGTTAGAAATATCTTATTAAAATAAACTCCTCGAATAAAAATCAAAATTTAGAGTTGGCAGGATATTTAGTGTTTTTATCACATTTGTTAGAAATATCTTATTAAAATAAACTCCTCGAATAAAAATCAAAATTTAGAGTTGGCAGGATATTTAGTGTTTTTATCACATTTGTTAGAAATATCTTATTAAAATAAACTCCTCGAATAAAAATCAATATTTAGAGTTGGCGTAATATTTAGTGTTTTTATCAGATTTGTTAGAAATATCTTATTAAAATAAACTCCTCGAATAAAAATCAATATTTAGAGTTGGCGTAATATTTAGTGTTTTTATCAGATTTGTTAGAAATATCTTATTAAAATAAACTCCTCGAATAAAAATCAAAATTTAGAGTTGGCAGGATATTTAGTGTTTTTATCACATTTGTTAGAAATATCTTATTAAAATAAACTCCTCGAATAAAAATCAAAATTTAGAGTTGGCAGGATATTTAGTGTTTTTATCACATTTGTTAGAAATATCTTATTAAAATAAACTCCTCGAATAAAAATCAATATTTAGAGTTGGCGTAATATTTAGTGTTTTTATCAGATTTGTTAGAAATATCTTATTAAAATAAACTCCTCGAATAAAAATCAATATTTAGAGTTGGCGGAATATTTAGTGTTTTTATCACATTTGTTAGAAATATCTTATTAAAATAAACTCCTCGAATAAAAATCAAAATTTAGAGTTGGCAGGATATTTAGTGTTTTTATCACATTTGTTAGAAATATCTTATTAAAATAAACTCCTCGAATAAAAATCAATATTTAGAGTTGGCGGAATATTTAGTGTTTTTATCACATTTGTTAGAAATATCTTATTAAAATAAACTCCTCGAATAAAAATCAAAATTTAGAGTTGGCAGGATATTTAGTGTTTTTATCACATTTGTTAGAAATATCTTATTAAAATAAACTCCTCGAATAAAAATCAATATTTAGAGTTGGCGGAATATTTAGTGTTTTTATCAGATTTGTTAGAAATATCTTATTAAAATAAACTCCTCGAATAAAAATCAAAATTTAGAGTTGGCAGGATATTTAGTGTTTTTATCAGATTTGTTAGAAATATCTTATTAAAATAAACTCCTCGAATAAAAATCAATATTTAGAGTTGGCGTAATATTTAGTGTTTTTATCAGATTTGTTAGAAATATCTTATTAAAATAAACTCCTCGAATAAAAATCAATATTTAGAGTTGGCGTAATATTTAGTGTTTTTATCAGATTTGTTAGAAATATCTTATTAAAATAAACTCCTCGAATAAAAATCAATATTTAGAGTTGGCGTAATATTTAGTGTTTTTATCAGATTTGTTAGAAATATCTTATTAAAATAAACTCCTCGAATAAAAATCAATATTTAGAGTTGGCAGGATATTTAGTGTTTTTATCAGATTTGTTAGAAATATCTTATTAAAATAAACTCCTCGAATAAAAATCAATATTTAGAGTTGGCGTAATATTTAGTGTTTTTATCAGATTTGTTAGAAATATCTTATTAAAATAAACTCCTCGAATAAAAATCAATATTTAGAGTTGGCGTAATATTTAGTGTTTTTATCAGATTTGTTAGAAATATCTTATTAAAATAAACTCCTCGAATAAAAATCAATATTTAGAGTTGGCGTAATATTTAGTGTTTTTATCAGATTTGTTAGAAATATCTTATTAAAATAAACTCCTCGAATAAAAATCAAAATTTAGAGTTGGCAGGATATTTAGTGTTTTTATCACATTTGTTAGAAATATCTTATTAAAATAAACTCCTCGAATAAAAATCAAAATTTAGAGTTGGCAGGATATTTAGTGTTTTTATCACATTTGTTAGAAATATCTTATTAAAATAAACTCCTCGAATAAAAATCAATATTTAGAGTTGGCGTAATATTTAGTGTTTTTATCAGATTTGTTAGAAATATCTTATTAAAATAAACTCCTCGAATAAAAATCAATATTTAGAGTTGGCGGAATATTTAGTGTTTTTATCACATTTGTTAGAAATATCTTATTAAAATAAACTCCTCGAATAAAAATCAAAATTTAGAGTTGGCAGGATATTTAGTGTTTTTATCACATTTGTTAGAAATATCTTATTAAAATAAACTCCTCGAATAAAAATCAATATTTAGAGTTGGCGGAATATTTAGTGTTTTTATCACATTTGTTAGAAATATCTTATTAAAATAAACTCCTCGAATAAAAATCAAAATTTAGAGTTGGCAGGATATTTAGTGTTTTTATCACATTTGTTAGAAATATCTTATTAAAATAAACTCCTCGAATAAAAATCAATATTTAGAGTTGGCGGAATATTTAGTGTTTTTATCACATTTGTTAGAAATATCTTATTAAAATAAACTCCTCGAATAAAAATCAAAATTTAGAGTTGGCAGGATATTTAGTGTTTTTATCAGATTTGTTAGAAATATCTTATTAAAATAAACTCCTCGAATAAAAATCAAAATTTAGAGTTGGCAGGATATTTAGTGTTTTGTTCACATTTGTTAGAAATATCTTATTAAAATAAACTCCTCGAATAAAAATCAAAATTTAGAGTTGGCAGGATATTTAGTGTTTTTATCACATTTGTTAGAAATATCTTATTAAAATTAACTCCTCGAATAAAAATCAATATTTAGAGTTGGCGGAATATTTAGTGTTTTTATCAGATTTGTTAGAAATATCTTATTAAAATAAACTCCTCGAATAAAAATCAAAATTTAGAGTTGGCAGGATATTTAGTGTTTTTATCACATTTGTTAGAAATATCTTATTAAAATAAACTCCTCGAATAAAAATCAATATTTAAAGTTGGCGGAATATTTAGTGTTTTTATCAGATTTGTTAGAAATATCTTATTAAAATAAACTCCTCGAATAAAAATCAAAATTTAGAGTTGGCAGGATATTTAGTGTTTTTATCAGATTTGTTAGAAATATCTTATTAAAATAAACTCCTCGAATAAAAATCAATATTTAGAGTTGGCGGAATATTTAGTGTTTTTATCAGATTTGTTAGAAATATCTTATTAAAATAAACTCCTCGAATAAAAATCAAAATTTAGAGTTGGCAGGATATTTAGTGTTTTTATCACATTTGTTAGAAATATCTTATTAAAATAAACTCCTCGAATAAAAATCAAAATTTAAAGTTGGCAGGATATTTAGTGTTTTTATCACATTTGTTAGAAATATCTTATTAAAATTAACTCCTCGAATAAAAATCAATATTTAGAGTTGGCGGAATATTTAGTGTTTTTATCAGATTTGTTAGAAATATCTTATTAAAATAAACTCCTCGAATAAAAATCAATATTTAGTTTGGCGTAATATTTAGTGTTTTTATCAGATTTGTTAGAAATATCTTATTAAAATAAACTCCTCGAATAAAAATCAATATTTAGAGTTGGCGGAATATTTAGTGTTTTTATCAGATTTGTTAGAAATATCTTATTAAAATAAACTCCTCGAATAAAAATCAAAATTTAGAGTTGGCAGGATATTTAGTGTTTTTATCACATTTGTTAGAAATATCTTATTAAAATAAACTCCTCGAATAAAAATCAATATTTAGAGTTGGCGGAATATTTAGTGTTTTTATCAGATTTGTTAGAAATATCTTATTAAAATAAACTCCTCGAATAAAAATCAAAATTTAGAGTTGGCAGGATATTTAGTGTTTTTATCACATTTGTTAGAAATATCTTATTAAAATAAACTCCTCGAATAAAAATCAATATTTAGAGTTGGCAGGATATTTAGTGTTTTTATCACATTTGTTAGAAATATCTTATTAAAATAAACTCCTCGGATAAAAATCAAAATTTAGAGTTGGCAGGATATTTAGTATTTTTATCACATTTGTTAGAAATATCTTATTAAAATAAACTCCTCGAATAAAAATCAAAATTTAGAGTTGGCAGGATATTTAGTGTTTTTATCACATTTGTTAGAAATATCTTATTAAAATAAACTCCTCGAATAAAAATCAATATTTAGAGTTGGCGGAATATTTAGTGTTTTTATCACATTTGTTAGAAATATCTTATTAAAATAAACTCCTCGGATAAAAATCAAAATTTAGAGTTGGCAGGATATTTAGTATTTTTATCACATTTGTTAGAAATATCTTATTAAAATAAACTCCTCGAATAAAAATCAATATTTAGAGTTGGCGGAATATTTAGTGTTTTTATCAGATTTGTTAGAAATATCTTATTAAAATAAACTCCTCGAATAAAAATCAATATTTAGAGTTGGCGTAATATTTAGTGTTTTTATCAGATTTGTTAGAAATATCTTATTAAAATAAACTCCTCGAATAAAAATCAATATTTAGAGTTGGCGGAATATTTAGTGTTTTTATCACATTTGTTAGAAATATCTTATTAAAATAAACTCCTCGAATAAAAATCAAAATTTAGAGTTGGCAGGATATTTAGTGTTTTTATCACATTTGTTAGAAATATCTTATTAAAATAAACTCCTCGAATAAAAATCAATATTTAGAGTTGGCAGGATATTTAGTGTTTTTATCACATTTGTTAGAAATATCTTATTAAAATAAACTCCTCGGATAAAAATCAAAATTTAGAGTTGGCAGGATATTTAGTATTTTTATCACATTTGTTAGAAATATCTTATTAAAATAAACTCCTCGAATAAAAATCAAAATTTAGAGTTGGCAGGATATTTAGTGTTTTTATCACATTTGTTAGAAATATCTTATTAAAATAAACTCCTCGAATAAAAATCAATATTTAGAGTTGGCGGAATATTTAGTGTTTTTATCACATTTGTTAGAAATATCTTATTAAAATAAACTCCTCGAATAAAAATCAATATTTAGAGTTGGCGGAATATTTAGTGTTTTTATCAGATTTGTTAGAAATATCTTATTAAAATAAACTCCTCGAATAAAAATCAAAATTTAGAGTTGGCAGGATATTTAGTGTTTTTATCACATTTGTTAGAAATATCTTATTAAAATAAACTCCTCGAATAAAAATCAAAATTTAGAGTTGGCAGGATATTTAGTGTTTTTATCACATTTGTTAGAAATATCTTATTAAAATAAACTCCTCGAATAAAAATCAATATTTAAAGTTGGCGGAATATTTAGTGTTTTTATCAGATTTGTTAGAAATATCTTATTAAAATAAACTCCTCGAATAAAAATCAAAATTTAGAGTTGGCAGGATATTTAGTGTTTTTATCACATTTGTTAGAAATATCTTATTAAAATAAACTCCTCGAATAAAAATCAAAATTTAGAGTTGGCAGGATATTTAGTGTTTTTATCACATTTGTTAGAAATATCTTATTAAAATAAACTCCTCGAATAAAAATCAAAATTTAGAGTTGGCAGGATATTTAGTGTTTTTATCACATTTGTTAGAAATATCTTATTAAAATAAACTCCTCGAATAAAAATCAAAATTTAGAGTTGGCAGGATATTTAGTGTTTTTATCACATTTGTTAGAAATATCTTATTAAAATAAACTCCTCGAATAAAAATCAAAATTTAGAGTTGGCAGGATATTTAGTGTTTTTATCAGATTTGTTAGAAATATCTTATTAAAATAAACTCCTCGAATAAAAATCAAAATTTAGAGTTGGCAGGATATTTAGTGTTTTTATCACATTTGTTAGAAATATCTTATTAAAATAAACTCCTCGAATAAAAATCAAAATTTAGAGTTGGCAGGATATTTAGTGTTTTTATCACATTTGTTAGAAATATCTTATTAAAATAAACTCCTCGAATAAAAATCAAAATTTAGAGTTGGCAGGATATTTAGTGTTTTTATCACATTTGTTAGAAATATCTTATTAAAATAAACTCCTCGAATAAAAATCAAAATTTAGAGTTGGCAGGATATTTAGTGTTTTTATCACATTTGTTAGAAATATCTTATTAAAATAAACTCCTCGAATAAAAATCAAAATTTAGAGTTGGCAGGATATTTAGTGTTTTTATCACATTTGTTAGAAATATCTTATTAAAATAAACTCCTCGAATAAAAATCAAAATTTAGAGTTGGCAGGATATTTAGTGTTTTTATCACATTTGTTAGAAATATCTTATTAAAATAAACTCCTCGAATAAAAATCAAAATTTAGAGTTGGCAGGATATTTAGTGTTTTTATCACATTTGTTAGAAATATCTTATTAAAATAAACTCCTCGAATAAAAATCAAAATTTAGAGTTGGCAGGATATTTAGTGTTTTTATCAGATTTGTTAGAAATATCTTATTAAAATAAACTCCTCGAATAAAAATCAAAATTTAGAGTTGGCAGGATATTTAGTGTTTTTATCACATTTGTTAGAAATATCTTATTAAAATAAACTCCTCGAATAAAAATCAAAATTTAGAGTTGGCAGGATATTTAGTGTTTTTATCAGATTTGTTAGAAATATCTTATTAAAATAAACTCCTCGAATAAAAATCAAAATTTAGAGTTGGCAGGATATTTAGTGTTTTTATCACATTTGTTAGAAATATCTTATTAAAATAAACTCCTCGAATAAAAATCAAAATTTAGAGTTGGCAGGATATTTAGTGTTTTTATCACATTTGTTAGAAATATCTTATTAAAATAAACTCCTCGAATAAAAATCAAAATTTAGAGTTGGCAGGATATTTAGTGTTTTTATCACATTTGTTAGAAATATCTTATTAAAATAAACTCCTCGAATAAAAATCAAAATTTAGAGTTGGCAGGATATTTAGTGTTTTTATCACATTTGTTAGAAATATCTTATTAAAATAAACTCCTCGAATAAAAATCAAAATTTAGAGTTGGCAGGATATTTAGTGTTTTTATCACATTTGTTAGAAATATCTTATTAAAATAAACTCCTCGAATAAAAATCAAAATTTAGAGTTGGCAGGATATTTAGTGTTTTTATCACATTTGTTAGAAATATCTTATTAAAATAAACTCCTCGAATAAAAATCAAAATTTAGAGTTGGCAGGATATTTAGTGTTTTTATCACATCTGTTAGAAATATCTTATTAAAATAAACTCCTCGAATAAAAATCAAAATTTAGAGTTGGCAGGATATTTAGTGTTTTTATCAGATTTGTTAGAAATATCTTATTAAAATAAACTCCTCGAATAAAAATCAAAATTTAGAGTTGGCAGGATATTTAGTGTTTTTATCACATTTGTTAGAAATATCTTATTAAAATAAACTCCTCGAATAAAAATCAAAATTTAGAGTTGGCAGGATATTTAGTGTTTTTATCAGATTTGTTAGAAATATCTTATTAAAATAAACTCCTCGAAAAAAAATGCACATTTAGAGTTGGCAGGATATTTAGTGTTTTTATCACATTTGTTAGAAATATCTTATTAAAATAAACTCCTCGAATAAAAATCAAAATTTAGAGTTGGCAGGATATTTAGTGTTTTTATCAGATTTGTTAGAAATATCTTATTAAAATAAACTCCTCGAATAAAAATCAAAATTTAGAGTTGGCAGGATATTTAGTGTTTTTATCACATTTGTTAGAAATATCTTATTAAAATAAACTCCTCGAATAAAAATCAAAATTTAGAGTTGGCAGGATATTTAGTGTTTTTATCACATTTGTTAGAAATATCTTATTAAAATAAACTCCTCGAATAAAAATCAAAATTTAGAGTTGGCAGGATATTTAGTGTTTTTATCACATTTGTTAGAAATATCTTATTAAAATAAACTCCTCGAATAAAAATCAAAATTTAGAGTTGGCAGGATATTTAGTGTTTTTATCAGATTTGTTAGAAATATCTTATTAAAATAAACTCCTCGAATAAAAATCAAAATTTAGAGTTGGCAGGATATTTAGTGTTTTTATCACATTTGTTAGAAATATCTTATTAAAATAAACTCCTCGAATAAAAATCAAAATTTAGAGTTGGCAGGATATTTAGTGTTTTTATCACATTTGTTAGAAATATCTTATTAAAATAAACTCCTCGAATAAAAATCAAAATTTAGAGTTGGCAGGATATTTAGTGTTTTTATCACATTTGTTAGAAATATCTTATTAAAATAAACTCCTCGAATAAAAATCAAAATTTAGAGTTGGCAGGATATTTAGTGTTTTTATCACATTTGTTAGAAATATCTTATTAAAATAAACTCCTCGAATAAAAATCAAAATTTAGAGTTGGCAGGATATTTAGTGTTTTTATCACATTTGTTAGAAATATCTTATTAAAATAAACTCCTCGAATAAAAATCAAAATTTAGAGTTGGCAGGATATTTAGTGTTTTTATCACATTTGTTAGAAATATCTTATTAAAATAAACTCCTCGAATAAAAATCAAAATTTAGAGTTGGCAGGATATTTAGTGTTTTTATCACATTTGTTAGAAATATCTTATTAAAATAAACTCCTCGAATAAAAATCAAAATTTAGAGTTGGCAGGATATTTAGTGTTTTTATCACATTTGTTAGAAATATCTTATTAAAATAAACTCCTCGAATAAAAATCAAAATTTAGAGTTGGCAGGATATTTAGTGTTTTTATCACATTTGTTAGAAATATCTTATTAAAATAAACTCCTCGAATAAAAATCAAAATTTAGAGTTGGCAGGATATTTAGTGTTTTTATCACATTTGTTAGAAATATCTTATTAAAATAAACTCCTCGAATAAAAATCAAAATTTAGAGTTGGCAGGATATTTAGTGTTTTTATCACATTTGTTAGAAATATCTTATTAAAATAAACTCCTCGAATAAAAATCAAAATTTAGAGTTGGCAGGATATTTAGTGTTTTTATCACATTTGTTAGAAATATCTTATTAAAATAAACTCCTCGAATAAAAATCAAAATTTAGAGTTGGCAGGATATTTAGTGTTTTTATCACATTTGTTAGAAATATCTTATTAAAATAAACTCCTCGAATAAAAATCAAAATTTAGAGTTGGCAGGATATTTAGTGTTTTTATCACATTTGTTAGAAATATCTTATTAAAATAAACTCCTCGAATAAAAATCAAAATTTAGAGTTGGCAGGATATTTAGTGTTTTTATCACATTTGTTAGAAATATCTTATTAAAATAAACTCCTCGAATAAAAATCAAATTTAGAGTTGGCAGGATATTTAGTGTTTTTATCACATTTGTTAGAAATATCTTATTAAAATAAACTCCTCGAATAAAAATCAAAATTTAGAGTTGGCAGGATATTTAGTGTTTTTATCAGATTTGTTAGAAATATCTTATTAAAATAAACTCCTCGAATAAAAATCAAAATTTAGAGTTGGCAGGATATTTAGTGTTTTATCACATTTGTTAGAAATATCTTATTAAAATAAACTCCTCGAATAAAAATCAAAATTTAGAGTTGGCAGGATATTTAGTGTTTTTATCAGATTTGTTAGAAATATCTTATTAAAATAAACTCCTCGAATAAAAATCAAAATTTAGAGTTGGCAGGATATTTAGTGTTTTTATCACATTTGTTAGAAATATCTTATTAAAATAAACTCCTCGAATAAAAATCAAAATTTAGAGTTGGCAGGATATTTAGTGTTTTTATCACATTTGTTAGAAATATCTTATTAAAATAAACTCCTCGAATAAAAATCAAAATTTAGAGTTGGCAGGATATTTAGTGTTTTTATCACATTTGTTAGAAATATCTTATTAAAATAAACTCCTCGAATAAAAATCAAAATTTAGAGTTGGCAGGATATTTAGTGTTTTTATCACATTTGTTAGAAATATCTTATTAAAATAAACTCCTCGAATAAAAATCAAAATTTAGAGTTGGCAGGATATTTAGTGTTTTTATCACATTTGTTAGAAATATCTTATTAAAATAAACTCCTCGAATAAAAATCAAAATTTAGAGTTGGCAGGATATTTAGTGTTTTTATCACATTTGTTAGAAATATCTTATTAAAATAAACTCCTCGAATAAAAATCAAAATTTAGAGTTGGCAGGATATTTAGTGTTTTTATCACATTTGTTAGAAATATCTTATTAAAATAAACTCCTCGAATAAAAATCAAAATTTAGAGTTGGCAGGATATTTAGTGTTTTTATCACATTTGTTAGAAATATCTTATTAAAATAAACTCCTCGAATAAAAATCAAAATTTAGAGTTGGCAGGATATTTAGTGTTTTTATCACATTTGTTAGAAATATCTTATTAAAATAAACTCCTCGAATAAAAATCAAAATTTAGAGTTGGCAGGATATTTAGTGTTTTTATCACATTTGTTAGAAATATCTTATTAAAATAAACTCCTCGAATAAAAATCAAAATTTAGAGTTGGCAGGATATTTAGTGTTTTTATCACATTTGTTAGAAATATCTTATTAAAATAAACTCCTCGAATAAAATTCAAAATTTAGAGTTGGCAGGATATTTAGTGTTTTTATCACATTTGTTAGAAATATCTTATTAAAATAAACTCCTCGAATAAAAATCAAAATTTAGAGTTGGCAGGATATTTAGTGTTTTTATCACATTTGTTAGAAATATCTTATTAAAATAAACTCCTCGAATAAAAATCAAAATTTAGAGTTGGCAGGATATTTAGTGTTTTTATCACATTTGTTAGAAATATCTTATTAAAATAAACTCCTCGAATAAAATCAAAATTTAGAGTTGGCAGGATATTTAGTGTTTTTATCACATTTGTTAGAAATATCTTATTAAAATAAACTCCTCGAATAAAAATCAAAATTTAGAGTTGGCAGGATATTTAGTGTTTTTATCACATTTGTTAGAAATATCTTATTAAAATAAACTCCTCGAATAAAAATCAAATTTAGAGTTGGCAGGATATTTAGTGTTTTTATCACATTTGTTAGAAATATCTTATTAAAATAAACTCCTCGAATAAAAATCAAAATTTAGAGTTGGCAGGATATTTAGTGTTTTTATCACATTTGTTAGAAATATCTTATTAAAATAAACTCCTCGAATAAAAATCAAAATTTAGAGTTGGCAGGATATTTAGTGTTTTTATCACATTTGTTAGAAATATCTTATTAAAATAAACTCCTCGAATAAAAATCAAAATTTAGAGTTGGCAGGATATTTAGTGTTTTTATCACATTTGTTAGAAATATCTTATTAAAATAAACTCCTCGAATAAAAATCAAAATTTAGAGTTGGCAGGATATTTAGTGTTTTTATCACATTTGTTAGAAATATCTTATTAAAATAAACTCCTCGAATAAAAATCAAAATTTAGAGTTGGCAGGATATTTAGTGTTTTTATCACATTTGTTAGAAATATCTTATTAAAATAAACTCCTCGAATAAAAATCAAAATTTAGAGTTGGCAGGATATTTAGTGTTTTTATCAGATTTGTTAGAAATATCTTATTAAAATAAACTCCTCGAATAAAAATCAAAATTTAGAGTTGGCAGGATATTTAGTGTTTTTATCACATTTGTTAGAAATATCTTATTAAAATAAACTCCTCGAATAAAAATCAAAATTTAGAGTTGGCAGGATATTTAGTGTTTTTATCACATTTGTTAGAAATATCTTATTAAAATAAACTCCTCGAATATAAATCAAATTGTAGAGTTGGCAGGATATTTAGTGTTTTTATCACATTTGTTAGAAATATCTTATTAAAATAAACTCCTCGAATAAAAATCAAAATTTAGAGTTGGCAGGATATTTAGTGTTTTTATCACATTTGTTAGAAATATCTTATTAAAATAAACTCCTCGAATAAAAATCAAAATTTAGAGTTGGCAGGATATTTAGTGTTTTTATCACATTTGTTAGAAATATCTTATTAAAATAACTCCTCGAATAAAAATCAAAATTTAGAGTTGGCAGGATATTTAGTGTTTTTATCACATTTGTTAGAAATATCTTATTAAAATAAACTCCTCGAATAAAAATCAAAATTTAGAGTTGGCAGGATATTTAGTGTTTTTATCACATTTGTTAGAAATATCTTATTAAAATAAACTCCTCGAATAAAAATCAAAATTTAGAGTTGGCAGGATATTTAGTGTTTTTATCACATTTGTTAGAAATATCTTATTAAAATAAACTCCTCGAATAAAAATCAAAATTTAGAGTTGGCAGGATATTTAGTGTTTTTATCACATTTGTTAGAAATATCTTATTAAAATAAACTCCTCGAATAAAAATCAAAATTTAGAGTTGGCAGGATATTTAGTGTTTTTATCACATTTGTTAGAAATATCTTATTAAAATAAACTCCTCGAATAAAAATCAAAATTTAGAGTTGGCAGGATATTTAGTGTTTTTATCACATTTGTTAGAAATATCTTATTAAAATAAACTCCTCGAATAAAAATCAAAATTTAGAGTTGGCAGGATATTTAGTGTTTTTATCACATTTGTTAGAAATATCTTATTAAAATAACTCCTCGAATAAAAATCAAAATTTAGAGTTGGCAGGATATTTAGTGTTTTTATCACATTTGTTAGAAATATCTTATTAAAATAAACTCCTCGAATAAAAATCAAAATTTAGAGTTGGCAGGATATTTAGTGTTTTTATCACATTTGTTAGAAATATCTTATTAAAATAAACTCCTCGAATAAAAATCAAAATTTAGAGTTGGCAGGATATTTAGTGTTTTTATCACATTTGTTAGAAATATCTTATTAAAATAAACTCCTCGAATAAAAATCAAAATTAGAGTTGGCAGGATATTTAGTGTTTTTATCACATTTGTTAGAAATATCTTATTAAAATAAACTCCTCGAATAAAAATCAAAATTTAGAGTTGGCAGGATATTTAGTGTTTTTATCACATTTGTTAGAAATATCTTATTAAAATAAACTCCTCGAATAAAAATCAAAATTTAGAGTTGGCAGGATATTTAGTGTTTTTATCACATTTGTTAGAAATATCTTATTAAAATAAACTCCTCGAATAAAAATCAAAATTTAGAGTTGGCAGGATATTTAGTGTTTTTATCACATTTGTTAGAAATATCTTATTAAAATAAACTCCTCGAATAAAATACAAAATTTAGAGTTGGCAGGATATTTAGTGTTTTTATCACATTTGTTAGAA
Source organism: Meloidogyne arenaria (assembly GCA_036172955.1). NCBI lineage: Eukaryota > Metazoa > Nematoda > Chromadorea > Rhabditida > Meloidogynidae > Meloidogyne > Meloidogyne arenaria. Next base: position 107,401 of record JARQAB010000066.1, on the reverse strand, counting down.
ATATCTTATTAAAATAAACTCCTCGAATAAAAATCAAAATTTAGAGTTGGCAGGATATTTAGTGTTTTTATCACATTTGTTAGAAATATCTTATTAAAATAAACTCCTCGAATAAAAATCAAAATTTAGAGTTGGCAGGATATTTAGTGTTTTTATCACATTTGTTAGAAATATCTTATTAAAATAAACTCCTCGAATAAAAATCAAAATTTAGAGTTGGCAGGATATTTAGTGTTTTTATCACATTTGTTAGAAATATCTTATTAAAATAAACTCCTCGAATAAAAATCAAAATTTAGAGTTGGCAGGATATTTAGTGTTTTTATCACATTTGTTAGAAATATCTTATTAAAATAAACTCCTCGAATAAAAATCAAAATTTAGAGTTGGCAGGATATTTAGTGTTTTTATCACATTTGTTAGAAATATCTTATTAAAATAAACTCCTCGAATAAAAATCAAAATTTAGAGTTGGCAGGATATTTAGTGTTTTTATCACATTTGTTAGAAATATCTTATTAAAATAAACTCCTCGAATAAAAATCAAAATTTAGAGTTGGCAGGATATTTAGTGTTTTTATCACATTTGTTAGAAATATCTTATTAAAATAAACTCCTCGAATAAAAATCAAAATTTAGAGTTGGCAGATATTTAGTGTTTTTATCACATTTGTTAGAAATATCTTATTAAAATAAACTCCTCGAATAAAAATCAAAATTTAGAGTTGGCAGGATATTTAGTGTTTTTATCACATTTGTTATCAATATTTTATTAAACTAAACTCCTCGAATAAAAATCAAAATTTAGAGTTGGCAGGATATTTAGTGTTTTTATCACATTTGTTAGAAATATCTTATTAAAATAAACTCCTCGAATAAAAATCAAAATTTAGAGTTGGCAGGATATTTAGTGTTTTTATCACATTTGTTAGAAATATCTTATTAAAATAAACTCCTCGAATAAAAATCAAAATTTAGAGTTGGCAGGATATTTAGTGTTTTTATCACATTTGTTAGAAATATCTTATTAAAATAAACTCCTCGAATAAAAATCAAAATTTAGAGTTGGCAGGATATTTAGTGTTTTTATCACATTTGTTAGAAATATCTTATTAAATAAACTCCTCGAATAAAAATCAAAATTAGAGTTGGCAGGATATTTAGTGTTTTTATCACATTTGTTAGAAATATCTTATTAAAATAAACTCCTCGAATAAAAATCAAAATTTAGAGTGGCAGGATATTTAGTGTTTTATCACATTTGTTAGAAATATCTTATTAAAATAAACTCCTCGAATAAAAATCAAAATTTAGAGTTGGCAGGATATTTAGTGTTTTTATCACATTTGTTAGAAATATCTTATTAAAATAAACTCCTCGAATAAAATCAAAATTTAGAGTTGGCAGGATATTTAGTGTTTTATCACATTGTTAGAAATATCTTATTAAAATAAACTCCTCGAATAAAAATCAAAATTTAGAGTTGGCAGGATATTTAGTGTTTTTATCACATTTGTTAGAAATATCTTATTAAAATAAACTCCTCGAATAAAAATCAAAATTTAGAGTTGGCAGGATATTTAGTGTTTTTATCACATTTGTTAGAAATATCTTATTAAAATAAACTCCTCGAATAAAAATCAAAATTTAGAGTTGGCAGGATCATTAGTGTTTTATCACATTTGTTAGAAATATCTTATTAAAATAAACTCCTCGAATAAAAATCAAAATTTAGAGTTGGCAGGATATTTAGTGTTTTTATCACATTTGTTAGAAATATCTTATTAAAATAAACTCCTCGAATAAAAATCAAAATTTAGAGTTGGCAGGATATTTAGTGTTTTTATCACATTGTTAGAAATATCTTATTAAAAATAACTCCTCGAATAAAAATCAAAATTTAGAGTTGGCAGGATATTTAGTGTTTTTATCACATTTGTTAGAAATATCTTATTAAAATAAACTCCTCGAATAAAAAATCAAAATTTAGAGTTGGCAGGATATTTAGTGTTTTTATCACATTTGTTAGAAATATCTTATTAAAATAAACTCCTCGAATAAAAATCAAAATTTAGAGTTGGCAGGATATTTAGTGTTTTTATCACATTTGTTAGAAATCTTATTAAAATAAACTCCTCGAATAAAAATCAAAATTTAGAGTTGGCAGGATATTTAGTGTTTTTATCACATTTGTTAGAAATATCTTATTAAAATAAACTCCTCGAATAAAAATCAAAATTTAGAGTTGGCAGGATATTTAGTGTTTTTATCAACAATGATAGAAATATCTTATTAAAATAAACTCCTCGAATAAAAATCAAAATTTAGAGTTGGCAGGATATTTAGTGTTTTTATCACATTTGTTAGAAATATCTTATTAAAATAAACTCCTCGAATAAAAATCAAAATTTAGAGTTGGCAGGATATTTAGTGTTTTTATCACATTTGTTAGAAATATCTTATTAAAATAAACTCCTCGAATAAAAATCAAAATTTAGAGTTGGCAGGATATTTAGTGTTTTTATCACATTTGTTAGAAATATCTTATTAAAATAAACTCCTCGAATATAAAACAAAATTTATAGTTGCCAGGAAATTTAGTGTTTTTAACACATTTGTTAGAAATATCTTATAAAATAAACTCCTCGAATAAAAATCAAAATTTAGAGTTGGCAGGATATTTAGTGTTTTTATCACATTTGTTAGAAATATCTTATTAAAATAAACTCCTCGAATAAAAATCAAAATTTAGAGTTGGCAGGATATTTAGTGTTTTTATCACATTTGTTAGAAATATCTTATTAAAATAAACTCCTCGAATAAAAATCAAAATTTAGAGTTGGCAGGATATTTAGTGTTTTTATCACATTTGTTAGAAATATCTTATTAAAATAAACTCCTCGAATAAAAATCAAAATTTAGAGTTGGCAGGATATTTAGTGTTTTTATCACATTTGTTAGAAATATCTTATTAAAATAACTCCTCGAATAAAAATCAAAATTTAGAGTTGGCAGGATATTTAGTGTTTTTATCACATTTGTTAGAAATATCTTATTAAAATAAACTCCTCGAATAAAAATCAAAATTTAGAGTTGGCAGGATATTTAGTGTTTTTATCACATTTGTTAGAAATATCTTAATTAAATAAACTCCTCGAATAAAAATCAAAATTTAGAGTTGGCAGGATATTTAGTGTTTTTATCACATTTGTTAGAAATATCTTATTAAAATAAACTCCTCGAATAAAAATCAAAATTTAGAGTTGGCAGGATATTTAGTGTTTTTATCACATTTGTTAGAAATATCTTATTAAAATAAACTCCTCGAATAAAAATCAAAATTTAGAGTTGGCAGGATATTTAGTGTTTTTATCACATTTGTTAGAAATATCTTATTAAAATAAACTCCTCGAATAAAAATCAAAATTTAGAGTTGGCAGGATATTTAGTGTTTTTATCACATTTGTTAGAAATATCTTATTAAAATAAACTCCTCGAATAAAAATCAAAATTTAGAGTTGGCAGGATATTTAGTGTTTTTATCACATTTGTTAGAAATATCTTATTAAAATAAACTCCTCGAATAAAAATCAAAATTTAGAGTTGGCAGGATATTTAGTGTTTTTATCACATTTGTTAGAAATATCTTATTAAAATAAACTCCTCGAATAAAAATCAAAATTTAGAGTTGGCAGGATATTTAGTGTTTTTATCACATTTGTTAGAAATATCTTATTAAAATAAACTCCTCGAATAAAAATCAAAATTTAGAGTTGGCAGGATATTTAGTGTTTTTATCACATTTGTTAGAAATATCTTATTAAAATAAACTCCTCGAATAAAAATCAAAATTTAGAGTTGGCAGGATATTTAGTGTTTTTATCACATTTGTTAGAAATATCTTATTAAAATAAACTCCTCGAATAAAAATCAAAATTTAGAGTTGGCAGGATATTTAGTGTTTTTATCACATTTGTTAGAAATATCTTATTAAAATAAACTCCTCGAATAAAAATCAAAATTTAGAGTTGGCAGGATATTTAGTGTTTTTATCACATTTGTTAGAAATATCTTATTAAAATAAACTCCTCGAATAAAAATCAAAATTTAGAGTTGGCAGGATATTTAGTGTTTTTATCACATTTGTTAGAAATATCTTATTAAAATAAACTCCTCGAATAAAAATCAAAATTTAGAGTTGGCAGGATATTTAGTGTTTTTATCACATTTGTTAGAAATATCTTATTAAAATAAACTCCTCGAATAAAAATCAAAATTTAGAGTTGGCAGGATATTTAGTGTTTTTATCACATTTGTTAGAAATATCTTATTAAAATAAACTCCTCGAATAAAAATCAAAATTTAGAGTTGGCAGGATATTTAGTGTTTTTATCACATTTGTTAGAAATATCTTATTAAAATAAACTCCTCGAATAAAAATCAAAATTTAGAGTTGGCAGGATATTTAGTGTTTTTATCACATTTGTTAGAAATATCTTATTAAAATAAACTCCTCGAATAAAAATCAAAATTTAGAGTTGGCAGGATATTTAGTGTTTTTATCACATTTGTTAGAAATATCTTATTAAAATAAACTCCTCGAATAAAAATCAAAATTTAGAGTTGGCAGGATATTTAGTGTTTTTATCACATTTGTTAGAAATATCTTATTAAAATAAACTCCTCGAATAAAAATCAAAATTTAGAGTTGGCAGGATATTTAGTGTTTTTATCACATTTGTTAGAAATATCTTATTAAAATAAACTCCTCGAATAAAAATCAAAATTTAGAGTTGGCAGGATATTTAGTGTTTTTATCACATTTGTTAGAAATATCTTATTAAAATAAACTCCTCGAATAAAAATCAAAATTTAGAGTTGGCAGGATATTTAGTGTTTTTATCACATTTGTTAGAAATATCTTATTAAAATAAACTCCTCGAATAAAAATCAAAATTTAGAGTTGGCAGGATATTTAGTGTTTTTATCACATTTGTTAGAAATATCTTATTAAAATAAACTCCTCGAATAAAAATCAAAATTTAGAGTTGGCAGGATATTTAGTGTTTTTATCACATTTGTTAGAAATATCTTATTAAAATAAACTCCTCGAATAAAAATCAAAATTTAGAGTTGGCAGGATATTTAGTGTTTTTATCACATTTGTTAGAAATATCTTATTAAAATAAACTCCTCGAATAAAAATCAAAATTTAGAGTTGGCAGGATATTTAGTGTTTTTATCACATTTGTTAGAAATATCTTATTAAAATAAACTCCTCGAATAAAAATCAAAATTTAGAGTTGGCAGGATATTTAGTGTTTTTATCACATTTGTTAGAAATATCTTATTAAAATAAACTCCTCGAATAAAAATCAAAATTTAGAGTTGGCAGGATATTTAGTGTTTTTATCACATTTGTTAGAAATATCTTATTAAAATAAACTCCTCGAATAAAAATCAAAATTTAGAGTTGGCAGGATATTTAGTGTTTTTATCACATTTGTTAGAAATATCTTATTAAAATAAACTCCTCGAATAAAAATCAAAATTTAGAGTTGGCAGGATATTTAGTGTTTTTATCACATTTGTTAGAAATATCTTATTAAAATAAACTCCTCGAATAAAAATCAAAATTTAGAGTTGGCAGGATATTTAGTGTTTTTATCACATTTGTTAGAAATATCTTATTAAAATAAACTCCTCGAATAAAAATCAAAATTTAGAGTTGGCAGGATATTTAGTGTTTTTATCACATTTGTTAGAAATATCTTATTAAAATAAACTCCTCGAATAAAAATCAAAATTTAGAGTTGGCAGGATATTTAGTGTTTTTATCACATTTGTTAGAAATATCTTATTAAAATAAACTCCTCGAATAAAAATCAAAATTTAGAGTTGGCAGGATATTTAGTGTTTTTATCACATTTGTTAGAAATATCTTATTAAAATAAACTCCTCGAATAAAAATCAAAATTTAGAGTTGGCAGGATATTTAGTGTTTTTATCACATTTGTTAGAAATATCTTATTAAAATAACTCCTCGAATAAAAATCAAAATTTTAGAGTTGGCAGGATATTTAGTGTTTTTATCACATTTGTTAGAAATATCTTATTAAAATAAACTCCTCGAATAAAAATCAAAATTTAGAGTTGGCAGGATATTTAGTGTTTTTATCACATTTGTTAGAATATCTTATTAAAATAAACTCCTCGAATAAAAATCAAAATTTAGAGTTGGCAGGATATTTAGTGTTTTTATCACATTTGTTAGAAATATCTTATTAAAATAAACTCCTCGAATAAAAATCAAAATTTAGAGTTGGCAGGATATTTAGTGTTTTTATCACATTTGTTAGAAATAGCTTATTAAAATAACTCCTCGAATAAAAATCAAATTTAGAGTTGGCAGGATATTTAGTGTTTTTATCACATTTGTTAGAAATATCTTATTAATAAACTCCTCGAATAAAAATCAAAATTTAGAGTTGGCAGGATATTTAGTGTTTTTATCACATTTGTTAGAAATATCTTATTAAAATAAACTCCTCGAATAAAAATCAAAATTTAGAGTTGGCAGGATATTTAGTGTTTTTATCACATTTGTTAGAAATATCTTATTAAAATAAACTCCTCGAATAAAAATCAAAATTTAGAGTTGGCAGGATATTTAGTGTTTTTATCACATTTGTTAGAAATATCTTATTAAAATAAACTCCTCGAATAAAAATCAAAATTTAGAGTTGGCAGGATATTTAGTGTTTTTATCACATTTGTTAGAAATATCTTATTAAAATAAACTCCTCGAATAAAATCAAAATTTAGAGTTGGCAGGATATTTAGTGTTTTTATCACATTTGTTAGAAATATCTTATTAAAATAAACTCCTCGAATAAAAATCAAAATTTAGAGTTGGCAGGATATTTAGTGTTTTTATCACATTTGTTAGAAATATCTTATTAAAATAAACTCCTCGAATAAAAATCAAAATTTAGAGTTGGCAGGATATTTAGTGTTTTTATCACATTTGTTAGAAATATCTTATTAAAATAAACTCCTCGAATAAAAATCAAAATTTAGAGTTGGCAGGATATTTAGTGTTTTTATCTCACATTTGTTAGAAATATCTTATTAAAATAACTCCTCGAATAAAAATAAAAATTTAGAGTTGGCAGGATATTTAGTTTTTTTATCACATTTGTTAGAAATATCTTATTAAAATAAACTCCTCGAATAAAAATCAAATTAGAGTTGGCAGGATATTTAGTGTTTTATCACATTTGTTAGAAATATCTTATTAAAATAAACTCCTCGAATAAAAATCAAAATTTAGAGTTGGCAGGATATTTAGTGTTTTTATCACATTTGTTAGAAATATCTTATTAAAATAAACTCCTCGAATAAAAATCAAAATTTTAGAGTTGGCAGGATATTTAGTGTTTTTATCACATTTGTTAGAAATATCTTATTAAAATAAACTCCTCGAATAAAAATCAAAATTTAGAGTTGGCAGGATATTTAGTGTTTTTATCACATTTGTTAGAAATATCTTATTAAAATAAACTCCTCGAATAAAAATCAAAATTTAGAGTTGGCAGGATATTTAGTGTTTTTATCACATTTGTTAGAAATATCTTATTAAAATAAACTCCTCGAATAAAAATCAAAATTTAGAGTTGGCAGGATATTTAGTGTTTTTATCACATTTGTTAGAAATATCTTATTAAATAAACTCCTCGAATAAAAATCAAAATTTAGAGTTGGCAGGATATTTAGTGTTTTTATCACATTGTTAGAAATATCTTATTAAAATAAACTCCTCGAATAAAAATCAAAATTTAGAGTTGGCAGGATATTTAGTGTTTTTATCACATTTGTTAGAAATATCTTATTAAAATAAACTCCTCGAATAAAAATCAAAATTTAGAGTTGGCAGGATATTTAGTGTTTTTATCACATTTGTTAGAAATATCTTATTAAATAAACTCCTCGAATAAAAATCAAAATTTAGAGTTGGCAGGATATTTAGTGTTTTTATCACATTTGTTAGAAATATCTTATTAAAATAAACTCCTCGAATAAAAATCAAATTTAGAGTTGGCAGGATATTTAGTGTTTTTATCACATTTGTTAGAAATATCTTATTAAAATAACTCCTCGAATAAAAATCAAAATTTAGAGTTGGCAGGATATTTAGTGTTTTTATCACATTTGTTAGAAATATCTTATTAAAATAAACTCCTCGAATAAAAATCAAAATTTAGAGTTGGCAGGATATTTAGTGTTTTTATCACATTTGTTAGAAATATCTTATTAAAATAAACTCCTCGAATAAAAATCAAAATTTAGAGTTGGCAGGATATTTAGTGTTTTTATCACATTTGTTAGAAATATCTTATTAAAATAAACTCCTCGAATAAAAATCAAAATTTAGAGTTGGCAGGATATTTAGTGTTTTTATCACATTTGTTAGAAATATCTTATTAAAATAAACTCCTCGAATAAAAATCAAAATTTAGAGTTGGCAGGATATTTAGTGTTTTTATCACATTTGTTAGAAATATCTTATTAAAATAATCCCTCCCGAACTAAAATCAAAATTTAGAGTTGGCAGGATATTTAGTGTTTTTATCACATTTGTTAGAAATATCTTATTAAAATAAACTCCTCGAATAAAAATCAAAATTTAGAGTTGGCAGGATATTTAGTGTTTTTATCACATTTGTTAGAAATATCTTATTAAAATAAACTCCTCGAATAAAAATCAAAATTTAGAGTTGGCAGGATATTTAGTGTTTTATCACATTTGTTAGAAATATCTTATTAAAATAAACTCCTCGAATAAAAATCAAAATTTAGAGTTGGCAGGATATTAGTGTTTTTATCACATTTGTTAGAAATATCTTATTAAAATAAACTCCTCGAATAAAAATCAAATTTAGAGTTGGCAGGATATTTAGTGTTTTTATCACATTTGTTAGAAATATCTTATTAAATAAACTCCTCGAATAAAAATCAAAATTTAGAGTTGGCAGGATATTTAGTGTTTTTATCACATTTGTTAGAAATATCTTATTAAAATAAACTCCTCGAATAAAAATCAAAATTTAGAGTTGGCAGGATATTTAGTGTTTTTATCACATTTGTTAGAAATATCTTATTAAAATAAACTCCTCGAATAAAAATGCAGGATCAAAATTTAGTGTTTTTTATCACATTTGTTAGAAATATCTTATTAAAATAAACTATTTAGTGTTTTTCACATTTGTTAGAAATATCTTATTAAATAAACTCCTCGAATAAAAATCAAAATTTAGAGTTGGCAGATATTTAGAGTTGGCAGGATATTTAGTGTTTTTATCACATTTGTTAGAAATATCTTATTAAAATAAACTCCTCGAATAAAAATCAAAATTTAGAGTTGGCAGGATATTTAGTGTTTTTATCACATTTGTTAGAAATATCTTATTAAAATAAACTCCTCGAATAAAAATCAAAATTTAGAGTTGGCAGGATATTTAGTGTTTTTATCACATTTGTTAGAAATATCTTATTAAAATAAACTCCTCGAATAAAAATCAAAATTTAGAGTTGGCAGGATATTTAGTGTTTTTATCACATTTGTTAGAAATATCTTATTAAAATAAACTCCTCGAATAAAAATCAAAATTTAGAGTTGGCAGGATATTTAGTGTTTTTATCACATTTGTTAGAAATATCTTATTAAAATAAACTCCTCGAATAAAAATCAAAATTTAGAGTTGGCAGGATATTTAGTGTTTTTATCACATTTGTTAGAAATATCTTATTAAAATAAACTCCTCGAATAAAAATCAAAATTTAGAGTTGGCAGGATATTTAGTGTTTTTATCACATTTGTTAGAAATATCTTATTAAAATAAACTCCTCGAATAAAAATCAAAATTTAGAGTTGGCAGGATATTTAGTGTTTTTATCACATTTGTTAGAAATATCTTATTAAAATAAACTCCTCGAATAAAAATCAAAATTTAGAGTTGGCAGGATATTTAGTGTTTTTATCACATTTGTTAGAAATATCTTATTAAAATAAACTCCTCGAATAAAAATCAAAATTTAGAGTTGGCAGGATATTTAGTGTTTTTATCACATTTGTTAGAAATATCTTATTAAAATAAACTCCTCGAATAAAAATCAAAATTTAGAGTTGGCAGGATATTTAGTGTTTTTATCACATTTGTTAGAAATATCTTATTAAAATAAACTCCTCGAATAAAATCAAAATTTAGAGTTGGCAGGATATTTAGTGTTTTTATCACATTTGTTAGAAATATCTTATTAAAATAAACTCCTCGAATAAAAATCAAAATTTAGAGTTGGCAGGATATTTAGTGTTTTTATCACATTTGTTAGAAATATCTTATTAAAATAAACTCCTCGAATAAAATCAAATTTAGAGTTGGCAGGATATTTAGTGTTTTTATCACATTTGTTAGAAATATCTTATTAAAATAAACTCCTCGAATAAAAATCAAAATTTAGAGTTGGCAGGATATTTAGTGTTTTTATCACATCTGTTAGAAATATCTTATTAAAATAAACTCCTCGAATAAAAATCAAAATTTAGAGTTGGCAGGATATTTAGTGTTTTTATCACATTTGTTAGAAATATCTTATTAAAATAAACTCCTCGAATAAAAATCAAAATTTAGAGTTGGCAGGATATTTAGTGTTTTTATCACATTTGTTAGAAATATCTTATTAAAATAAACTCCTCGAATAAAAATCAAAATTTAGAGTTGGCAGGATATTTAGTGTTTTTATCACATTTGTTAGAAATATCTTATTAAAATAAACTCCTCGAATAAAAATCAAAATTTAGAGTTGGCAGGATATTTAGTGTTTTTATCACATTTGTTAGAAATATCTTATTAAAATAAACTCCTCGAATAAAAATCAAAATTTAGAGTTGGCAGGATATTTAGTGTTTTTATCAGATTTGTTAGAAATATCTTATTAAAATAAACTCCTCGAATAAAAATCAAAATTTAGAGTTGGCAGGATATTTAGTGTTTTTATTGTTAGAAATATGTTTTTAAATAAAAATCAAAATTTAGAGTTGGCAGGATATTTAGTGTTTTTATCACATTTGTTAGAAATATCTTATTAAAATAAACTCCTCGAATAAAATCAAAATTTAGAGTTGGCAGGATATTTAGTGTTTTTATCACATTTGTTAGAAATATCTTATTAAAATAAACTCCTCGAATAAAAATCAAAATTTAGAGTTGGCAGGATATTTAGTGTTTTTATCACATTTGTTAGAAATATCTTATTAAAATAAACTCCTCGAATAAAAATCAAAATTTAGAGTTGGCAGGATATTTAGTGTTTTTATCACATTTGTTAGAAATATCTTATTAAAATAAACTCCTCGAATAAAAATCAAAATTTAGAGTTGGCAGGATATTTAGTGTTTTTATCACATTTGTTAGAAATATCTTATTAAAATAAACTCCTCGAATAAAAATCAAAATTTAGAGTTGGCAGGATATTTAGTGTTTTTATCACATTTGTTAGAAATATCTTATTAAAATAAACTCCTCGAATAAAAATCAAAATTTAGAGTTGGCAGGATATTTAGTGTTTTTATCACATTTGTTAGAAATATCTTATTAAAATAAACTCCTCGAATAAAAATCAAAATTTAGAGTTGGCAGGATATTTAGTGTTTTTATCACATTTGTTAGAAATATCTTATTAAAATAAACTCCTCGAATAAAAATCAAAATTTAGAGTTGGCAGGATATTTAGTGTTTTTATCAGATTTGTTAGAAATATCTTATTAAAATAAACTCCTCGAATAAAAATCAAAATTTAGAGTTGGCAGGATATTTAGTGTTTTTATCACATTTGTTAGAAATATCTTATTAAAATAAACTCCTCGAATATCTTATTAAAATAAACTCCTCGAATAAAAATCAAAATTTAGAGTTGGCAGGATATTTAGTGTTTTTATCACATTTGTTAGAAATATCTTATTAAAATAAACTCCTCGAATAAAAATCAAAATTTAGAGTTGGCAGGATATTTAGTGTTTTTATCACATTTGTTAGAAATATCTTATTAAAATAAACTCCTCGAATAAAAATCAAAATTTAGAGTTGGCAGGATATTTAGTGTTTTTATCACATTTGTTAGAAATATCTTATTAAAATAAACTCCTCGAATAAAAATAATATTTAGAGTTGGCAGGATATTTAGTGTTTTTATCACATTTGTTAGAAATATCTTATTAAAATAAACTCCTCGAATAAAAATCAAAATTTAGAGTTGGCAGGATATTTAGTGTTTTTATCACATTTGTTAGAAATATCTTATTAAAATAAACTCCTCGAATAAAAATCAAAATTTAGAGTTGGCAGGATATTTAGTGTTTTTATCACATTTGTTAGAAATATCTTATTACAATAAACTCATCGAATAAAAATCACCAATAAGAGTTGGCAGGATATTTAGTGTTTTTATCACATTTGTTAGAAATATCTTATTAAAATAAACTCCTCGAATAAAAATCAAAATTTAGAGTTGGCAGGATATTTAGAGTTGGCAGGATATTTAGTGTTTTTTATCAGATTTGTTAGAAATATCTTATTAAAATAAACTCCTCGAATAAAAATCAAAATTTAGAGTTGGCAGGATATTTAGTGTTTTTATCACATTTGTTAGAAATATCTTATTAAAATAAACTCCTCGAATAAAAATCAAATTTACTAGTTTGCAGGATATTTAGTGTTTTTATCTCAGTTGGTAGAAATATCTTATTAAAATAAACTCCTCGAATAAAAATCAAAATTTAGAGTTGGCAGGATATTTAGTGTTTTATCACATTTGTTAGAAATATCTTATTAAAATAAACTCCTCGAATAAAAATCAAAATTTAGAGTTGGCAGGATATTTAGTGTTTTTATCACATTTGTTAGAAATATCTTATTAAAATAAACTCCTCGAATAAAAATCAAAATTTAGAGTTGGCAGGATATTTAGTGTTTTTATCAGATTTGTTAGAAATATCTTATTAAAATAAACTCCTCGAATAAAAATCAAAATTTAGAGTTGGCAGGATATTTAGTGTTTTTATCACATTTGTTAGAAATATCTTATTAAAATAAACTCCTCGAATATCTTATTAAAATAAACTCCTCGAATAAAAATCAAAATTTAGAGTTGGCAGGATATTTAGTGTTTTTATCACATTTGTTAGAAATATCTTATTAAAATAAACTCCTCGAATAAAAATCAAAATTTAGAGTTGGCAGGATATTTAGTGTTTTTATCACATTTGTTAGAAATATCTTATTAAAATAAACTCCTCGAATAAAAATCAAAATTTAGAGTTGGCAGGATATTTAGTGTTTTTATCACATTTGTTAGAAATATCTTATTAAAATAAACTCCTCGAATAAAAATCAAAATTTAGAGTTGGCAGGATATTTAGTGTTTTTATCACATTTGTTAGAAATATCTTATTAAAATAAACTCCTCGAATAAAAATCAAAATTTAGAGTTGGCAGGATATTTAGTGTTTTTATCACATTTGTTAGAAATATCTTATTAAAATAAACTCCTCGAATAAAAATCAAAATTTAGAGTTGGCAGGATATTTAGTGTTTTTATCACATTTGTTAGAAATATCTTATTAAAATAAACTATTTAGTGTTTTTATCACATTTGTTAGAAATATCTTATTAAAATAAACTCCTCGAATAAAAATCAAAATTTAGAGTTGGCAGGATATTTAGAGTTGGCAGGATATTTAGTGTTTTTATCAGATTTGTTAGAAATATCTTATTAAAATAAACTCCTCGAATAAAAATCAAAATTTAGAGTTGGCAGGATATTTAGTGTTTTTATCACATTTGTTAGAAATATCTTATTAAAATAAACTCCTCGAATAAAAATCAAAATTTAGAGTTGGCAGGATATTTAGTGTTTTTATCACATTTGTTAGAAATATCTTATTAAAATAAACTCCTCGAATAAAAATCAAAATTTAGAGTTGGCAGGATATTTAGTGTTTTTATCACATTTGTTAGAAATATCTTATTAAAATAAACTCCTCGAATAAAAATCAAAATTTAGAGTTGGCAGGATATTTAGTGTTTTTATCACATTTGTTAGAAATATCTTATTAAAATAAACTCCTCGAATAAAAATCAAAATTTAGAGTTGGCAGGATATTTAGTGTTTTTATCACATTTGTTAGAAATATCTTATTAAAATAAACTCCTCGAATAAAAATCAAAATTTAGAGTTGGCAGGATATTTAGTGTTTTTATCACATTTGTTAGAAATATCTTATTAAAATAAACTCCTCGAATAAAAATCAAAATTTAGAGTTGGCAGGATATTTAGTGTTTTTATCACATTTGTTAGAAATATCTTATTAAAATAAACTCCTCGAATAAAAATCAAAATTTAGAGTTGGCAGGATATTTAGTGTTTTTATCACATTTGTTAGAAATATCTTATTAAAATAAACTATTTAGTGTTTTTATCACATTTGTTAGAAATATCTTATTAAAATAAACTCCTCGAATAAAAATCAAAATTTAGAGTTGGCAGGATATTTAGAGTTGGCAGGATATTTAGTGTTTTTATCAGATTTGTTAGAAATATCTTATTAAAATAAACTCCTCGAATAAAAATCAAAATTTAGAGTTGGCAGGATATTTAGTGTTTTTATCACATTTGTTAGAAATATCTTATTAAAATAAACTCCTCGAATAAAAATCAAAATTTAGAGTTGGCAGGATATTTAGTGTTTTTATCACATTTGTTAGAAATATCTTATTAAAATAAACTCCTCGAATAAAAATCAAAATTTAGAGTTGGCAGGATATTTAGTGTTTTTATCACATTTGTTAGAAATATCTTATTAAAATAAACTCCTCGAATAAAAATCAAAATTTAGAGTTGGCAGGATATTTAGTGTTTTTATCACATTTGTTAGAAATATCTTATTAAAATAAACTCCTCGAATAAAAATCAAAATTTAGAGTTGGCAGGATATTTAGTGTTTTTATCACATTTGTTAGAAATATCTTATTAAAATAAACTCCTCGAATAAAAATCAAAATTTAGAGTTGGCAGGATATTTAGTGTTTTTATCACATTTGTTAGAAATATCTTATTAAAATAAACTCCTCGAATAAAAATCAAAATTTAGAGTTGGCAGGATATTTAGTGTTTTTATCACATTTGTTAGAAATATCTTATTAAAATAAACTATTTAGTGTTTTTATCACATTTGTTAGAAATATCTTATTAAAATAAACTCCTCGAATAAAAATCAAAATTTAGAGTTGGCAGGATATTTAGAGTTGGCAGGATATTTAGTGTTTTTATCAGATTTGTTAGAAATATCTTATTAAAATAAACTCCTCGAATAAAAATCAAAATTTAGAGTTGGCAGGATATTTAGTGTTTTTATCACATTTGTTAGAAATATCTTATTAAAATAAACTCCTCGAATAAAATCAAAATTTAGAGTTGGCAGGATATTTAGTGTTTTTATCACATTTGTTAGAAATATCTTATTAAAATAAACTCCTCGAATAAAAATCAAAATTTAGAGTTGGCAGGATATTTAGTGTTTTTATCACATTTGTTAGAAATATCTTATTAAAATAAACTCCTCGAATAACAATCAAAATTTAGAGTTGGCAGGATATTTAGTGTTTTTATCACATTTGTTAGAAATATCTTATTAAAATAAACTCCTCGAATAAAAATCAAAATTTAGAGTTGGCAGGATATTTAGTGTTTTTATCACATTTGTTAGAAATATCTTATTAAAATAAACTCCTCGAATAAAAATCAAAATTTAGAGTTGGCAGGATATTTAGTGTTTTTATCACATTTGTTAGAAATATCTTATTAAAATAAACTCCTCGAATAAAAATCAAAATTTAGAGTTGGCAGGATATTTAGTGTTTTTATCACATTTGTTAGAAATATCTTATTAAAATAAACTCCTCGAATAAAAATCAAAATTTAGAGTTGGCAGGATATTTAGTGTTTTTATCACATTTGTTAGAAATATCTTATTAAAATAAACTCCTCGAATAAAAATCAAAATTTAGAGTTGGCAGGATATTTAGTGTTTTTATCACATTTGTTAGAAATATCTTATTAAAATAAACTCCTCGAATAAAAATCAAAATTTAGAGTTGGCAGGATATTTAGTGTTTTTATCACATTTGTTAGAAATATCTTATTAAAATAAACTCCTCGAATAAAAATCAAAATTTAGAGTTGGCAGGATATTTAGTGTTTTTATCACATCTGTTAGAAATATCTTATTAAAATAAACTCCTCGAATAAAAATCAAAATTTAGAGTTGGCAGGATATTTAGTGTTTTTATCAGATTTGTTAGAAATATCTTATTAAAATAAACTCCTCGAATAAAAATCAAAATTTAGAGTTGGCAGGATATTTAGTGTTTTTATCACATTTGTTAGAAATATCTTATTAAAATAAACTCCTCGAATAAAAATCAAAATTTAGAGTTGGCAGGATATTTAGTGTTTTTATCACATTTGTTAGAAATATCTTATTAAAATAAACTCCTCGAATAAAAATCAAAATTTAGAGTTGGCAGGATATTTAGTGTTTTTATCACATTTGTTAGAAATATCTTATTAAAATAAACTCCTCGAATAAAAATCAAAATTTAGAGTTGGCAGGATATTTAGTTTTTTATCACATTTTTAGAAATATCTTATTAAAATAAACTCCTCGAATAAAAATCAAAATTTAGAGTTGGCAGGATATTTTTTTTTATTTAGAGTTCCGGCCGGATTTTTCCGGATAAATCCGGTCCGGTTTTAATCCGGTAAAAATAATTTCCGGAGTATAATAAGAATAAAAATCAATATTTAGAGTTGACAGGATATTTTTTTTATTTAGAGTTCCGGCCGGATTTTTCCGGATAAATCCGGTCCGGGTTAATCCGGTAAAAATAATTTCCGGAGTATAATAAGAATAAAAATCAATATTTAGAGTTGGCAGGATATTTTATTTTATTTAGAGTTCCGGCCGGATTTTTCCGGATAAATCCGGTCCGGTTTTAATCCGGTAAAAATAATTTCCGGAGTATAATAAGAATAAAAATCAATATTTAGAGTTGGCAGGATATTTTTTTATTTAGAGTTCCGGCCGGATTTTTCCGGATAAATCCGGTCCGGTTTTAATCCGGTAAAAATAATTTCCGGAGTATAATAAGAATAAAAATCAATATTTAGAGTTGGCAGGATATTTTTTTTTATTTAGAGTTCCGGCCGGATTTTTCCGTATAAATCCGGTCCGGTTTTAATCCGGTAAAAATAATTTCCGGAGTATAATTTCCGGACTTTTAACCTCGAAAAATCCACAAAATACCCTTCATAGCCTCCAAAATCCTTAGATATCCCCCTAACAACATTTTAACACATAAACGACACACATATTACAACATTTTAACACGAAAATTAATGAAAAAAATTTTTCAAAAATCCGGAAAAAAAACCGGAATCCGGTCCGGAATCCGGATAATTTCTGCCGGACTCGGGAAATTATTTTTACCGGATTAAAACCGGACCGGATTTATCCGGAAAAATCCGGCCGGATCCGGTCCGGCTCAAGTTGCAAATCCGGAATCCGGTTCCGGAAAATTCGATTTTACCGGTCACTAGTTTTTATCACATTTGTTAGAAATATCTTATATCCTCGAATAAAAATCAATATTTAGAAAAATCGGCCCTATCCTAAAAAGAAGGCGCCTTGATTTTTTTCACCATTTTTTTCCAACCTTAATATATAAATAATGGTCAGTCTTTTCTTCCTCGTTCAATTCCACTCTTTTTACCTTTGGCATATTCAATTGAGAGGGCAGAAAAGCACATACACTACAGACTAAACACGGACGGACACACAAAGACTTGTTTTGTCTGTCTGTACTCGTCCGTGGTTTGTCTGTCCGTGTTCGTCCGTGTTTGTCCGTGTTTGTTTGTGTTTGTCTGTGTTCGTCCGTGTTCGTCCGTGTTCGTCCGTGTTCGTCCGTGTTCGTCCGTGTTTGTCCGTGTTCGTCCGTGTTTGTCCGTGTTCGTCCGTATTCGTCCGTGTTTGTCCGTTTTCGTCCGTGTTCGTCCGTGCTCGTCCGTGTTCGTCCGTGCTTTGTCTGTCCGTCTTCGTCTGTGTTTTGTCCGTCCGTAATTGTCTGTCCGTGAGTGTATTTTTCTGTCCTCTCATTTGAATATGCCACAGGTAAAAAGAGTGGAATTGCGCGAAGAAGAAAATACTGACCATTATTTATATATTAAGGTTGGAAAAAAATTATGAAAAAAAATCAAGGCGCCCTCTTTTTAGGATAGGGTCGAAAATCAATACTAAAATTGGTAATATTTAAAATCGAGGTTAGCCTGGCTGAAGTCTAACCTCCGCCTTATAGTGAGGTCCGGCTGTATACAAAAATGTCTTCTTTAATCTATTTCTAAAATTGGTCCATTCTTCCAATATTCTATTCACACATTTTGCTAGTTTAGTCAAAATTTCTATCTACAATCGACTTTTACTCCCACGATTATGATAAACATTTAATTTTTCAAAGTAATTTTTTGGGTAATAGTCTTGTGATTAAATTTCACGGTACTTATCGGTTATCTCCCCACACATTATTTTACTTTTATTTCCCCCTCTCCTGATTCCCATAAGTTACAAAAATGCCACATTTTCTTTCTGTTTTTCCCCTTTTCTTCTTTTCAATAATTACAAAAATGCAGCATTTTTCCCACATTTTTCCCTCTTCTCCTTCTTCCCAAAAGTTACAAAATGTCACAGCCTTTTATATGTCACACCTTTTAGCAAGTATATAAGTTCTGGTACTTGTATTTTCAATTGGATTTTAAAGAAAATAGCACGTTTTTGGCCCCCTAAATAATGTCCTTAAATTAAATTTTATCTTTTTTAAAATAAATTTATTAATTACAATTATTTGTCTATATGTTTTTGTAACTTTTGAGAAGGAGAAGAGGGAAAACAGGGAAAGAAAATGTGGCATTTTTGTAACTTATGAGAAGAAAGAGAAGGGGAAATAAAAGGAAAATAATTGTGTGGGGAGATAACCGATAAGTACCAATTTCACTTGCTTATTATTGGGCTAATCATTGGCTACTTGTCTTGTACTAATCGTGTCTTCTCATTCTTTACATTAAAATTAGTAATCAATCGTCTGATACCCGAAAATGAAACTGAAATACAGTCACGGACAAAAGTTTGGACGCAAACGATTTTCAAACTTTTTTTTCAAATATTTTATTAAAATCAATAATTTAAAAAACAAATTTTTTGCAAAATAATGCTCCTTTTATGAACTTTAATATACATGAACAAAATACTGGTAAACTTTATAAAAAAATTTTTTTTGTTATTTAACCAAAAAAGGGGGTGGACAAAAGTTTGGACGCAAATTTTTAATAAAAAAATCTTACAGTATAATGTTCCAAAAATTCTGTAAAAATTTCTGTGAGCATTTCCAACGATACTGAGTACGAAATTAAAACGAACGAAGTCCGTAACTTCTTCCATCATCGAGATCTCGAATGTCAAAAATCAACGGAAAATGGGGGTACAGTACTTTAAAAAATATTTTTACCCCCTAGAGCTTTTATAAAAAAATTTTTTGGGCCCATTAAAAAGCCCATAAAATTTGCTACAAAATAGCCCAGGTCTAATTTGTTCCAAAAAATAGTTGTCCGAACTGCAAACACTTTCACATAAAAATAGTCAAAAACCCACTAAAATACCCCAAATTTGATAACTTAAAAATTGCCTCAACTCCATCTCCACGAGTTTTTATTGGAAAAATAAAAACTTGTACTATTTTGTAGGAAATTTTATGGGCTTTTTAATGGGCCCAAAAAAATTTTTTTTATAAAAGCTCTAGGGGGTAAAAATATTTTTTAAAGTACTGTACCCCCATTTTCCGTTGATTTTTGAGGTTCGAGATCTTGATGAAAATTGAAGTTTCTGACTTCGTTCTTTTTAATTTCGTACTCAGTATCGTTGGAAATGCTCACAGAAATTTTTACAGAATTTTTGGAACATTATACTGTAAGATTTTTTTATTAAAAATTTGCGTCCAAACTTTTGTCCACCCCCTTTTTTGGTTAAATAACAAAAAAAAATTTTTTATAAAGTTTACCAGTATTTTGTTCATGTATATTAAAGTTCGTATAAGGAACATTATTTTACAAAAAATTTGTTTTTTAAATTATTGATTTTAATAAAATATATCAAAAAAAAGTTGGAAAATTGTTTGCGTCCAAACTTTTGTCCGTGACTGTATTTAGCACTCAAACGGCACCATTAAAAGGTCACTCACATTATGTAATTCCACATTCTGCCAATAAAGCTAAGAAATTATTTTTTGACATTAAATAGTGTTGGCAAAACGTAAATTTTAACCCTTATTGGCAAAATGTGGTTTTGGCAAAATATGTTAACTTGAACGTTTCTTCTTTTACCTCACTATTTTTTACACTTTTTCAATTTCTTCGATTATTTTTGAATTTTTTTCATTTTTTTTTTAAATTTTTCTTAAGAAAATTATGTTATTTTTATTTTGTCGTCATTCTATAATGAAGACTCTTCAAATACCCAAAACTTTCAAGTTGCTTCAACACCCACAAAAATCAATCCAAATTCGGCACCTTAGCAGCGATTCTTATGCTCAACTAATTTTGCAGTGTATAATGGCCTATGCTGAAAATAGTTTTATGGCTAAAGCTTTTGTTTGTTCCTATTAAGGTTTTTTTCTAGTTTTGGGTAATACTAGGGCATTTTTGAGGGGAAAACTTTTGCGGACTATTTTTGCGAATCTTTTGGGGTAACCCCGGCAACGATTTTTGCGGATAAAACTAGCAGATTTGTTAAAGAAACCACAGCAGGGTTGGAATCGGATGAGAACCGTGTTCATATTCTTCTTTCTTTTTTGATTTTCGTAATATATCTGGGCAAAACTCCCTTTGGGACCAAATGTCTTTTTTCCATAAAACCGTTTTCAAAGCATATTAAGTTTTTGTTTTTCAGCTCTAGCATCAGTCAACTGTTTAGAATGTACTGGTGGTGTTGTTGGTACAGAGATCGCCCTTCGCCTCATTACCTTCCCTCTTTTTGCGCTCTCTGAAAAATTGGTGGCTAAACGGATGATTGCTAATCAGCTTATTAGAGGACAAGTTTACGAGGTTTGTTTTGACTTCTTTTTCGGATTAAATTAATTTTTGGGGACAAAATTTTATAAACAATTTTTGAAAGACATTTGATCCCAAAATTCATGTAGGAATTTGGAGTGGTATTTTGTCCTTGGCAAATTCTAGGTTGGAAAAAACCTCGTATTTCAGGAAGTTTTCGGTTCGAATATCGAGTTCCGAATATTCGTCGGCTTCCCAGACCTGCCAACTTTTCTCGTATATCAAAAAAAAGTGGGGTGACATTTTATCCCAAAAGTACTAAAAAAATTTTTAGATGACGTTTTATCCCCAAATGAATTTTTCTTTTAAGGAAGCCGCTGCCCATTATGGAGAGAAAGCTGTTGTTGACCCAGAAACTGGTAGAATGACGTTGGCCATGCCTATTAAAATTTCAAATTATGAAGATTTAAGAAGATGAACATTTTTGTATTTTAGGTCCAACATATTATATTTGTTTTTAAGGCTTTCTTACCTCATGTCCCACAGTGTGGTCCACTAACCGTTTCTTTGGCTTTACTACTTGACAACTCGTCTTGTTTTTGTTCGTTTACTGGCAATTGTTTGATGGCTTAAAACTAATCGAAAATTTGAACCTCTTCCTTCTATGTTGGTTTATTTTTTAAATTCAAAGAAAAAATTTTTAGACGCTTTTTATTGGATGAGCATGCAGCTTGGTATATTGAGACTGCAGACAAACGTGGAAATTACGAGAAATGAGTTGCCTTATGCTAGGTCCAAGCATCTACATTGGATGCTTTTGCTGATCCAACTACCCTCGTTTACCCGCATTTTTTACCCTCATTTTTACTTGACTAAAAATTTTTTTTATTTTTATCAATTTATCGATTATAATCGTTACTATATATTTAATTTTAATTTAAAAAATTTTAGAAATTCTATTTTAAGCAATTATTTTTTGCATTTTTAAATTGTGGCTCTTGGTTTTCGTCATCTTCGTGAATAATATAAACCATCAAAATGTCAACGTCTTCCAATTCAAGATTCGACGCTCACTACATCAGATGTAGGAATGTGATCGAGGAACTTTCTGCACTTGCAGAAGAAGAAGTATTTAGTGGCTAATAATTTTCATTTTCCTTTTTGTAGGAAACTGGAATGACAGGACTTACGAATCAAGGATCTACCGACTACGTGAATTGTGTTCTTCAGTCACTGCTCAACACACCAAAGTTCACCTTCCTCTATATTATGGAAGCCTTAAAACAACACATCAATTCGAACAATACACGCGGAACAAAAGGCGCCATAACAGGAAGTCTAAGCGCGCTTGCCGATTGCTTCTGGTGCACCAGATTCAAATCTGTGAACACAAAGGACTTTTTGGTAAAAAAACATTTTAGATGTTTCATAATTCCCGTTTCTAATTTTAGAGAACATTCTCTAAAGAAGTAAATGCCCGTTTTGGTGGTGAAGAGGAGGGGAACGTGATTTTCAGAGGCTTTAATGATGCAAATGAATTTCAGATGCTGTTGTTAGATAGTTTGTCTCAGGATGTTAATAGAGTAAGATTAAGTGGAGAAAAATTAAATTTTTTGCATTCTTAAGGTAACTTGGCCCGTTAATTTTACACACGAATACAATGGACATGCCCGAACAATGACCACAGAAAACATCAATATCTGCGCGAATGACTACTTCACAAAACAGAAAAAATACTCTTCGTCTATAGTAAACGACATCTTTCGAATTATTCTTTGTACGTCAACAAGTTATCCAAAATGTTTGGAAATGCGGATCAACTTTGAAGAACTGGTCAGTTTCTAAAAAAGAAAATTAATTTTGTTAATCAAAAAAATATTTAATTTTTGGTATCTTGAGTTTATCTTCCCCCTTCTACACCCCATTTCCGCAAATTTTTCTTTTCTTCCTCTCAAAGACTAAGAATGGGTTTCTATCAATAGTTAACCAGAAATTGATGTAGGTCAAAAGCCTGGTGTTTAGTAAACAGAATGAAACCTTTTGTCTAAAGTATGAGTGAAAAAAGCAGTAAGGTGATAGAAAGACTAATTTGCGGACAAGCATTTGCGGACATTAGGGGAGATAAACTCATATGCCTAATTTTTAATAGATAAACTTGAGCGTGAGCCTTGCTACTGAAGATGGGAAAAAGAAATACGACCCAACACCGATTAGCCTCATCACATGTTTGAATAAACACTTCGAGCCAAGTGTTAGTATTTTACCTGAAATCTTGTTGAATACAATTTGATTTTTTACATTTTAGGTTTTGGATGAATGTTGTAATGAGTGTGAGAAGGATTTGTTTCGCACACAAAAAATTTGGCGTCTACCTGAGGTACTGATCATACATATTAAACGCTTCAAACTCGTGAATGGGTAATATTTGAATAATTCTGTAAAAGAAAATAAGTAAATTACAGAAAAATGGTGAAAGATAGACGAGCTATTGATTTTCCTATTGATGACTTGGACATGAGGCGATACCTCCATTTCGCCTCTCCTGACAACAAACACGACTCTAATACGCTCTACTCATTATACTCAATTGTTGTGAGTGATATTGCACTGATTTTGTGTTCATAAATCACTTTTAGGCTCACACCGGGACTGCTAATTCTGGACAATATACAGCCAGTGTGAAGAATCTTGACCGAACTACTGACTTTTGGCAGCTGTTCAATGATGAAGATAGGCAGGCGTTGAATTATTGTGATGTGAAGGTTATCCGCGCTTTATTTTTCAAAATAAAATATTAAAATTATAGACCGGCACTGCATACATGTTGTACTACGCCCGAAATGGCATGAGTAAGGTTATGACTCCTGAACAAATTAGTGGTGAGAAAAGACTTGAAGGATAGATGGTTCTCCAAATAAAAATATTTTATTTTGCCTTTTTATTTTTTTTGCTTTATTTACACAAACCTGCCCGATTCTTTCTTTAAAAATTTTTGCCGTTAATTTATTCTGATTTTATTTAATTGATTTATTTTTTATTTTCCGGAAAATATTTAAATATTTCCGGAAGCTTATATTTAACCTAAAACACATTTAAATTCTGATTTTTAATTAAACATTTTTAAGAAAATACATTAGGAAAGTATTTGAATGTATTAATTAAATTCTGTTTTTTCCGGAAAATACAAAAATAAATTTATAAATTCTTTTATTTTTTAATATTGATTTTAAATAAAGATTTGATGAACACTTATTGTTTTTATATTTATGCACTGTTTATTTAACAGTTCAATATATTTTTTAATTAATTTTTTTCAATTTTTTAGTAGCAAAAATGCCTCTTCCTTCCAAAAATATTTTTTCTTTGACCTCAAAATTGGCTAAATCTCGACATGGATCTTTTCGCTTCTCAGGATTTAAAGCTCCTTTTGTATTCACAAAAGAATCACCAGTTGTTGGACTTTTTGGCAATTTCCTTCTTCAGACTCCCAAAGGTTTTGAATTGCTTACTCAAGCGGTGAATGCTCGTTCCGGTGAATTGGTAAGGGAAATTGTGGATGGAATTGAGGAAAGGGCTGTTGATTCTGAGGTTTATTTGATTAATTTTTTTATTAATTCTTTTTTGGGGTTTGGATGGCTTTTATGCGTTGATAGCAGTCCCCCCAAAAGAGATGCCGAAATACCAAAATGTGAAATTTTAATTTGACTTTGGTTTCTCTACCTCGTTGAGGAAGCAGCCTTTTAATCAGCCCTTGGATAAGGAGACGAGCCGACTTAAAAAATAGGCAGTTTTCAAGCAGCAGGACGGCTCGTTACCTGCTACAGTTTGCATTTCACATTTTGGTATTTTGGCAGCCTTTGGGGATTTGGTGTATTACGGCAGGCTTTGGGATTTTCGACGGGCTCCGATCTTTGGCTTTTCATCCCAATAGTCGTCGGTTTCGCCCGAACAGAAAAATCGAAGATTTTCGGTTTCGATTAATCGTTTAATTTGTGAAACTGCCCACCCTTCTTAGGTTTCATAATTTAGACAATTTTAAGGAAAGAGTTGGGCAATTTATATAGATTTACAAGAATATTAATTTTCTTTTGATTTTTAGAAATGTACCACTGTTCAGTTAATTGATGACCTTAGCAGCGATTCTTATGCTCAACTAATTTTGCAGTGTATAATGGCCTATGCTGAAAATAGTTTTATGGCTAAAGCTTTTGTTTGTTCCTATTAAGGTTTTTTTCTAGTTTTGGGTAATACTAGGGCATTTTTGAGGGGAAAACTTTTGCGGACTATTTTTGCGAATCTTTTGGGGTAACCCCGGCAACGATTTTTGCGGATAAAACTAGCAGATTTGTTAAAGAAACCACAGCAGGGTTGGAATCGGATGAGAACCGTGTTCATATTCTTCTTTCTTTTTTGATTTTCGTAATATATCTGGGCAAAACTCCCTTTGGGACCAAATGTCTTTTTTCCATAAAACCGTTTTCAAAGCATATTAAGTTTTTGTTTTTCAGCTCTAGCATCAGTCAACTGTTTAGAATGTACTGGTGGTGTTGTTGGTACAGAGATCGCCCTTCGCCTCATTACCTTCCCTCTTTTTGCGCTCTCTAAAAAATTGGTGGCTAAACGGATGATTGCTAATCAGCTTATTAGAGGACAAGTTTACGAGGTTTGTTTTGACTTCTTTTTCGGATTAAATTAATTTTTGGGGACAAAATTTTATAAACAATTTTTGAAAGACATTTGATCCCAAAATTCATGTAGGAATTTGGAGTGGTATTTTGTCCTTGGCAAATTCTAGGTTGGAAAAAACCTCGTATTTCAGGAAGTTTTCGGTTCGAATATCGAGTTCCGAATATCCGTCGGCTTCCCAGACCTGCCAACTTTTCTCGTATATCAAAAAAAAGTGGGGTGACATTTTATCCCAAAAGTACTAAAAAATTTTTAGATGACGTTTTATCCCCAAATGAATTTTTCTTTTAAGGAAGCCGCTGCCCATTATGGAGAGAAAGCTGTTGTTGACCCAGAAACTGGTAGAATGACGTTGGCCATGCCTATTAAAATTTCAAATTATGAACATTTAAGAAGAAATGCAAAATTGCAAAAAATTGAAGAATTGGTTTTTTTAATTTATTTTTTTAATTTTTTTATGGAGTAAATCTTTCCTTGTTTAAAAGTAATTTTCAAAAATCCCGGCCCATCATTTATTCTTAAGTTTAAATTATTTTTAAATTTAAAATTTTAACAGATTATGTTCGTTGTATGCACAATTCATCCACAATTTACTGAAGCTGCAGAAAAGAGCATGGGCTTCTTCGCTTGCTGGTTGAGACTTTGAATACAACGCCTGTATGTTTTGATCTTTATTTTTAAAAAAATTTTTGCGGACAAATTTTGCGGATTTTTTCTTTTAAAAAATTGAGGAAAAAGTTTTTTTAAGTTTAAAAATTTTTTTCAATTTTTTAGGAATTATATTTTGCATTGAAACGCTCTCTTATGGCAGAATCTGCACGTTTGGACCCAGTTAGTTTGAGAACTGCAGATTTGCTTTTACAAGATTTTGAGCTTTCTGGAGTGCTTTTATCTGATTCTGAGGTTTGGAAAAATTTTTTTAAGTTTATTGAAATTTTGGGAGCATTTCATTTTTGCGGACAATATTTGCGGATTATTTACTTTTTTCCTAAAAATTTTATGTAACTCACGATTGGGTTATATCCCTTATTCTTCTCCCTTTCCCCATATATTTTCCTTATTACAGAGGGTTTAGGATGATAAAAGAAATTAATTTAGACCGTTTGACATTTCAACATATTTTGGGCGTTTTGGCTATTTGACAAGGGCGTAGCCAGGGGTCGATTTGGGGGTGGGGGGTGGTTTTGAAATTTTTTGAATTTTGTAGCACAAGAAGCCATGTTTCATCCATTTTCAAAATTTTTCAAAAAAATTTTCAAATAAAAATTTATTGAAAAAATTTTTAGCGTCAAAGCTTTGTCCAATTATCTAATGAAATTTATGATGCTGGAACCAAATTTGTTGCTGGATATGATAAGCCTGTTGAATTGACTGATGATGACAAGAAGGACTTTTCCCAAAATATTAAAGATTGCGAATTACTAGATGGGCGACTTCTTCAGCATGAGGACTCAAAACTTAGGAAATTTACTTTTAACAAATTTTATCGACATAATGAAGAACAGGTTTTGAAATTTTTTGTTAATTTTTTTGTATCTTTTCGTAAAATTTTTTTTTTAAATTAATTTTTGAAACATTCAAAAATTCCGACAATTTCTCCTTTTTTACCTTTATTTTAAAAATTTCTTTTATAGGAATTATTGTTAAAACGCTTAGTTTCTTCAAGACATCAAATTGCACAAATGACTGGATTTCCAACTTTTGCACACCGAGCACAAATAAATTCAATTCTTGGCAATTATGAAAATGTTCACAAATTTCTTACAAGTGTGTTAATTGAGGTTTGGAAATTAAAAAATTTTTGAAACAAATTTTGAAAAATTTTAAAATTTTTTTGAGAATTTTTGAAAAATTTTTTTTTAATTTTTAGGATTTCTTAAAATTATTTGATGTCTTTTGCAACAACCCAAATTCCTTTACATTCCCCAGCCCAACAACAACACCAACATCAAATAATGAGGGAACAAATAAAGGTGTTTTTGTTAAACAATTTGTTTTAAAAATTGTTTTTAGCTTAATAACCAATCACAAAATGTTGGCCAAACAAATTCTATAAATTGAACAAATTCTGTTAATGTTGTTGACTCGGTTGCTAAAACAATCTCCTCTGTTGCTTCTAGTTCGCAGAATTTAAAGGTTTTGTTTAGTTTATTTAAGAAAAACATTTGTGTTTTTATAAAATACAAGTTCTGATTTTTAAAATAAACTTGTTTTTCAATATACGAACATGTGTTTTGTTTAATAAAAACAAAACATGGTTAGAAAAACATGTTTTTATGAAAGTTGTTTTAGTAAATTAAATTTAAACACAAACTTGATGAACAAGTTTATTTTTCGATAACTTTTTAAACACATGTTTTGATGAAATTCGAACATGTGTTTTTATAAGTTTTTGTCGAGAAAAACTTGTTTTTTGACAAACATGTTTATTTTATGAAAAACATTTTTATAAAAACAAACTTGTTTTAATGAAATACAAACAC
Source organism: Meloidogyne arenaria (assembly GCA_036172955.1). Taxonomy (NCBI): domain Eukaryota; kingdom Metazoa; phylum Nematoda; class Chromadorea; order Rhabditida; family Meloidogynidae; genus Meloidogyne; species Meloidogyne arenaria. The sequence continues at coordinate 79,022 of JARQAB010000066.1, read as the reverse complement.
ATGTTTTTATTAATTAATTTGTTTGTATTTTATTTGAAATACAACCTTGTTTGTGTTTTTATGATAAACAAGTTTATTAAAACATTTTATAAATAAACTTGTTTTTACAAATGTTTTTCAAAAACAAAAATGTTTTTATTTTTAAAATACAGTTTTTGTATTTTATGTCCAACATATTATATTTGTTTTTAAGGCTTTCTTACCTCATGTCCCACAGTGTGGTCCACCAACCGTTTCTTTGGCTTTACTACTTGACAACTCGTCTTGTTTTTGTTCGTTTACTGGCTATTGTTTGATGGCTTAAAACTAATCGAAAATTTGAACCTCTTCCTTCTATGTTGGTTTATTTTTTAAATTCAAAGAAAAAATTTTTAGACGCTTTTTATTGGATGAGCATGCAGCTTGGTATATTGAGACTGCAGACAAACGTGGAAATTACGAGAAATGAGTTGCCTTATGCTAGGTCCAAGCATCTACATTGGATGCTTTTGCTGATCCAACTACCCTCGTTTACCCGCATTTTTTACCCTCATTTTTACTTGACTAAAAATTTTTTTTATTTTTATCAATTTATCGATTATAATCGTTACTATATATTTAATTTTAATTTAAAAAATTTTAGAAATTCTATTTTAAGCAATTATTTTTTGCATTTTTAAATTGTGGCTCTTGGTTTTCGTCATCTTCGTGAATAATATAAACCATCAAAATGTCAACGTCTTCCAATTCAAGATTCGCCGCTCACTACAACAGATGTAGGAATGTGATCGAGGAACTTTCTGCACTTGCAGACGAAGAAGTATTTAGTGGCTAATACATAATTTTCATTTTCCTTTTTGTAGGAAACTGGAATGACAGGACTTACGAATCGTGAATCTACCGTCTACGTGAATTGTGTTCTTCAGTCACTGCTCAACACACCAAAGTTCACCTTCCTCTATATTATGGAAGCCTTAAAACCATACATTAATTCGAACAATACACGCGGAACAAAAGGCGCCATAACAGGAAGTCTAAGCGCGCTTGCCGATTGCTTCTGGTGCACCAGATTCAAATCTTTGAACACAAAGGACTTTCTGGTAAAAAACTTTTTAAATGTTTCGGAATTCCCATTTCTAATTTTAGACAACATTCTCTAAAGAAGTAAATGCCCGTTTTGGTGGTGAAGAGGAGGGGAACGTGATTTTCAGAGGCTTTAATGATGCAAATGAGTTTCAGCTGCTGCTGTTAGATAGTTTGTCGCAGGATGTTAATCGAGTAAGATTAAGTTGGGGAAAAATTAACTTTTTTTCATTCTTAAGGTAACTTGGCCCGTTAATTTTACACACGAGTACAATGGACATGCCCGAACAATGACCACAGAAAACATCAATATCTGCGCGAATGACTACTTCACAAAACAGAAAAAATACTCTTCGTCTATAGTAAACGACATCTTTCGAATTGTTCTTTGTACTTCAACAAGTTATCCAAAATGTTTTGAAATGCGGATCAACTTTGAAGAACTGGTCAGTTTCTAAAAAAGAAAATTAATTTTGTTAATCCTAAAAAATATTTAATTTTTGGTATCTTGAGTTTATCTTCCCCTCCTACGCCTCATTTCCGCAAATTTTTCTTTTCTTCCTCTCAAAGACTAAGAATGGGTTTCTATCAATAGTTAACCAGAAATTGATGTAGGTCAAAAGCCTGGTGTTTAGTAAACAGAAGGAAACCTTTTGTCTAAAGTATGAGTGAAAAAAGCAGTAAGGTGATAGAAAGACTAATTTGCGGACAAGCATTTGCGGACATTAGGGGAGATAAACTCATATGCCTAATTTTTAATAGATAAACTTGAGCGTGAGCCTTGCTACTGAAGATGGGAAAAAGAAATACGACCCAACACCGATTAGCCTCATCACATGTTTGAATAAACACTTCGAGCCAAGTGTTAGTATTTTACCTGAAATCTTGTTGAATACAATTTGATTTTTTACATTTTAGGTTTTGGATGAATGTTGTAATGAGTGTGAGAAGGATTTGTTTCGCACACAAAAAATTTGGCGTCTACCTGAGGTACTGATCATACATATTAAACGCTTCAAACTCGTGAATGGGTAATATTTGAATAATTCTGTAAAAGAAAATAAGTAAATTACAGAAAAATGGTGAAAGATAGACGAGCTATTGATTTTCCTATTGATGACTTGGACATGAGGCGATACCTCCATTTCGCCTCTCCTGACAACAAACACGACTCTAATACGCTCTACTCATTATACTCAATTGTTGTGAGTGATATTGCACTGATTTTGTGTTCATAAATCACTTTTAGGCTCACACCGGGACTGCTAATTCTGGACAATATACAGCCAGTGTGAAGAATCTTGACCGAACTACCGACTTTTGGCAGCTGTTCAATGATGAAGATAGGCAGGCGTTGAATTATTGGGATGTTAAAGTTATCCGCGCTTTATTTTTCAAAATAAAATTTTAAAATTATAGACCGGCACTGCATACATGTTGTACTACGCCCGAAATGGCATGAGTAAGGTTATGGGTCCTGAACAAATTAGTGGTGAGATAAGACTTGAAGGTTAGATGGTTCTCCAAATAAAAATATTTTATTTTGCCTTTTTATTTTTTTTGCTTTACACAAACCTGCCCGATTCTTTCTTTAAATATTTTTTGGCATTAATTTATTTTGATTTTATTTAATTGATTTATTTTTTATTTTCCGGAAAATATTTAAATATTTCCGGAAGCATATACTTAACCTAAAACACATTTAAATTCTGATTTTTAATTAAACATTTTTAAGAAAATACATTTAAGAAAATATTTGAATGTATTAATTAAATTTTGTTTTTTCCGGAAAATACAAAAATAAATTTATAAATTCTTTTATTTTTTAATATTGATTTTAAATAAAGATTAGGAAACGCGTATTGTTTTTATATTTATGCTGTTTTTACAGTTCAATATATTTTTTAATTAATTTTTTTCAATTTTTTAGTAGCAAAAATGCCTCTTCCTTCCAAAAATATTTTTTCTTTGACCTCAAAATTGGCTAAATCTCGACATGGATCTTTTCGCTTCTCAGGATTCAAGGCTCCTCTTATATTCTCTAAAGAATCACCAGTTGTTGGACTTTTTGGCAATTTCCTTCTTCAGACTCCCAAAGGTTTTGAATTGCTTACAAAAGCGGTGAATGCTTGTTCCGGTGAATTGGTAAGGGAAATTGTGGATGGAATTGAAGAAAGGGCTGTTGATTCTGAGGTTTATTTTCTTAATTTTTTTTGTTAATTCTTTTTTGGGGTTTGGATGGCTTTTATGCGTTGATAGCAGTCCCCCCAAAAGAGATGCCGAAATACCAAAATGTGAAATTTTAATTTGGCTTTGGTTTCTCTACCTCGTTGAGGAAGCAGCCTTTTAATCAGCCCTTGGATAAGGAGACGAGCCGTCTTAAAAAATAGGCAGTTTTCAAGCAGCAGGACGGCTCGTTACCTGCTACAGTTTGCATTTCACATTTTGGTATTTTGGCAGCCTTTGGGGATTTGGTGTATTACGGCAGGCTTTGGGATTTTCGACGGGCTCCGATCTTTGGCTTTTCATCCCAATAGTCGTCGGTTTCGCCCGAACAGAAAAATCGAAGATTTTCGGTTTCGATTAATCGTTTAATTTGTGAAACCCCCACCCTTCTTAGGTTTCATAATTTAGACAATTTTAAGGAAAGAGTTGGGCAATTTATATAGATTTACAAGAATATTAATTTTCTTTTGATTTTTAGAAATGTTTTCGTAATATATCTGGGCAAAACTCCCTTTGGGACCAAATGTCTTTTTTCCATAAAACCGTTTTCAAAGCATATTAAGTTTTTGTTTTTCAGCTCTAGCATCAGTCAACTGTTTAGAATATACTGGTGGTGTTGTTGGTACAGAGATCGCCCTTCGCCTCATTACCTTCCCTCTTTTTGCGCTCTCTAAAAAATTGGTGGCTAAACGGATGATTGCTAATCAGCTTATTAGAGGACAAGTTTACGAGGTTTGTTTTGACTTCTTTTTCGGATTAAATTAATTTTTGGGGACAAAATTTTATAAACAATTTTTGAAAGACATTTGATCCCAAAATTCATGTAGGAATTTGGAGTGGTATTTTGTCCTTGGCAAATTCTAGGTTGGAAAAAACCTCGTATTTCAGGAAGTTTTCGGTTCGAATATCGAGTTCCGAATATTCGTCGGCTTCCCAGACCTGCCAACTTTTCTCGTATATCAAAAAAAGTGGGGTGACATTTTATCCCAAAAGTACTAAAAAAATTTTTAGATGACGTTTTATCCCCAAATGAATTTTTCTTTTAAGGAAGCCGCTGCCCATTATGGAGAGAAAGCTGTTGTTGACCCAGAAACTGGTAGACGTTGGCGTTGGCCATGCGTTGGACGTTGGCGTTGGATGATGTTGGCGTTGGCGTTGGCCATGACGTTGGCCAATGACGTTGGCGTTGGCCATGCCTATTAAAATTTCAAATTATGAAGATTTAAGAAGATGAACATTTTTGTATTTTATGTCCAACATATTATATTTGTTTTTAAGGCTTTCTTACCTCATGTCCCACAGTGTGGTCCACCAACCGTTTCTTTGGCTTTACTACTTGACAACTCGTCTTGTTTTTGTTCGTTTACTGGCAATTGTTTGATGGCTTAAAACTAATCGAAAATTTGAACCTCTTCCTTCTATGTTGGTTTATTTTTTAAATTCAAAGAAAAAATTTTTAGACGCTTTTTATTGGATGAGCATGCAGCTTGGTATATTGAGACTGCAGACAAACGTGGAAATTACGAGAAATGAGTTGCCTTATGCTAGGTCCAAGCATCTACATTGGATGCTTTTGCTGATCCAACTACCCTCGTTTACCTTCATTTCTTAACCTCATTTTCACGACTAAAATTTTTTTAATTTTTATCAATTTATCGATTATAATCGTTACTATATATTTAATTTTAATTTAAAAAATTTTAGAAATTCTATTTTAAGCAATTATTTTTTGCATTTTTAAATTGTGGCTCTTGGTTTTCGTCATCTTCGTGAATAATATAAACCATCAAAATGTCAACGTCTTCCAATTCAAGATTCGACGCTCACTACATCAGATGTAGGAATGTGATCGAGGAACTTTCTGCACTTGCAGAAGAAGAAGTATTTAGTGGCTAATAATTTTCATTTTCCTTTTTGTAGGAAACTGGAATGACAGGACTTACGAATCAAGGATCTACCGACTACGTGAATTGTGTTCTTCAGTCACTGCTCAACACACCAAAGTTCACCTTCCTCTATATTATGGAAGCCTTAAAACAACACATCAATTCGAACAATACACGCGGAACAAAAGGCGCCATAACAGGAAGTCTAAGCGCGCTTGCCGATTGCTTCTGGTGCACCAGATTCAAATCTGTGAACACAAAGGACTTTTTGGTAAAAAAACATTTTAGATGTTTCATAATTCCCGTTTCTAATTTTAGAGAACATTCTCTAAAGAAGTAAATGCCCGTTTTGGTGGTGAAGAGGAGGGGAACGTGATTTTCAGAGGCTTTAATGATGCAAATGAATTTCAGATGCTGTTGTTAGATAGTTTGTCTCAGGATGTTAATAGAGTAAGATTAAGTGGAGAAAAATTAAATTTTTTGCATTCTTAAGGTAACTTGGCCCGTTAATTTTACACACGAATACAATGGACATGCCCGAACAATGACCACAGAAAACATCAATATCTGCGCGAATGACTACTTCACAAAACAGAAAAAATACTCTTCGTCTATAGTAAACGACATCTTTCGAATTATTCTTTGTACGTCAACAAGTTATCCAAAATGTTTGGAAATGCGGATCAACTTTGAAGAACTGGTCAGTTTCTAAAAAAGAAAATTAATTTTGTTAATCAAAAAAATATTTAATTTTTGGTACCGTGCGTTTATCTTCCCCCTTCTACACCCCATTTCCGCAAATTTTTCTTTTCTTCCTCTCAAAGACTAAGAATGGGTTTCTATCAATAGTTAACCAGAAATTGATGTAGGTCAAAAGCCTGGTGTTTAGTAAACAGAAGGAAACCTTTTGTCTAAAGTATGAGTGAAAAAAGCAGTAAGGTGATAGAAAGACTAATTTGCGGACAAGCATTTGCGGACATTAGGGGAGATAAACTCATATGCCTAATTTTTAATAGATAAACTTGAGCGTGAGCCTTGCTACTGAAGATGGGAAAAAGAAATACGACCCAACACCGATTAGCCTCATCACATGTTTGAATAAACACTTCGAGCCAAGTGTTAGTATTTTACCTGAAATCTTGTTGAATACAATTTGATTTTTTACATTTTAGGTTTTGGATGAATGTTGTAATGAGTGTGAGAAGGATTTGTTTCGCACACAAAAAATTTGGCGTCTACCTGAGGTACTGATCATACATATTAAACGCTTCAAACTCGTGAATGGGTAATATTTGAATAATTCTGTAAAAGAAAATAAGTAAATTACAGAAAAATGGTGAAAGATAGACGAGCTATTGATTTTCCTATTGATGACTTGGACATGAGGCGATACCTCCATTTCGCCTCTCCTGACAACAAACACGACTCTAATACGCTTTACTCATTATACTCAATTGTTGTGAGTGATATTGCACTGATTTTGTGTTCATAAATCACTTTTAGGCTCACACCGGGACTGCTAATTCTGGACAATATACAGCCAGTGTGAAGAATCTTGACCGAACTACCGACTTTTGGCAGCTGTTCAATGATGAAGATAGGCAGGCGTTGAATTATTGGGATGTTAAAGTTATCCGCGCTTTATTTTTCAAAATAAAATTTTAAAATTATACACCGGCACTGCATACATGTTGTACTACGCCCGAAATGGCATGAGTAAGGTTATGGGTCCTGAACAAATTAGTGGTGAGATAAGACTTGAAGGTTAGATGGTTCTCCAAATAAAAATATTTTATTTTGCCTTTTTATTTTTTTTGCTTTACACAAACCTGCCCGATTCTTTCTTTAAAAATTTTTGCCGTTAATTTATTCTGATTTTATTTAATTGATTTATTTTTTATTTTCCGGAAAATATATAAATATTTCGGAAGCATATACTTAACCTAAAACACATTTAAATTCTGATTTTTAATTAAACATTTTTAAGAAAATACATTTAAGAAAATATTTGAATGTATTAATTAAATTTTGTTTTTTCCGGAAAATACAAAAATAAATTTATAAATTCTTTTATTTTTTAATATTGATTTTAAATAAAGATTTGATGAACACTTATTGTTTTTATATTTATGCACTGTTTATTTAACAGTTCAATATATTTTTTAATTAATTTTTTTCAATTTTTTAGTAGCAAAAATGCCTCTTCCTTCCAAAAATATTTTTTCTTTGACCTCAAAATTGGCTAAATCTCGACATGGATCTTTTCGCTTCTCAGGATTTAAAGCTCCTTTTGTATTCTCTAAAGAATCACCAGTTGTTGGACTTTTTGGCAATTTCCTTCTTCAGACTCCCAAAGGTTTTGATTTGCTTACAAAAGCGGTGAATGCTTGTTCCGGTGAATTGGTAAGGGAAATTGTGGATGGAATTGAAGAAAGGGCTGTTGATTCTGAGGTTTATTTGATTAATTTTTTTATTAATTCTTTTTTGGGGTTTGGATGGCTTTTATGCGTTGATAGCAGTCCCCCCAAAAGAGATGCCGAAATACCAAAATGTGAATTTTTATTTGACTTTGGTTTCTCTTCATCGTTGAGGAAGCAGCCTTTTAATCAGCCCTTAGATAAGGGAAGGAGCCGTCTTAAAAAATAGGCAGTTTTCAAGCAGCAGGACGGCTCGTTACCTGCTACAGTTTGCATTTCACATTTTGGTATTTTGGCAGCCTTTGTAGGGATTTGGTGTATTACGGCGGGCTCTGGGATTTTCGACGGGCTCCGCTCTTTGGCTTTTTATCACTTTCTATATATTTTAAAGTGTAAATCTGATACCTTAAGCCTTGGATTGTCAGTTTCTCCCGAACTGAAAAATCGAAGATTCTCGTGTTCGATTAATCGTACAATTTGTGAAACCGCCCACCCTTCTTAGGTTTCATAATTTAACAATTGTAGGGAAAGAGTTGCATAAATTTTCTTTTTATTTTCAGAAATGTACCACTGTTCAGTTAATTGATGACTTTTCTAATGAAATTTGTACTGCGGCAGAATTGGTTTTTTTTAATTAATTTAAATAATTTTCCGTTAAATATCCCTGGTCCGCAGATTCTTGCACAGATAGATTTTTACATTTTCTCATTTTTGTCATATTAAAAATGGTGTTTTGGGCAATTCTTGATATTCCGGGAACATACTTGAAGCGATCCTAACAACTTAATTTTAATTAGGGACTAAACAGAGAGAGATCTCTAACAAAAATCAAAAACGGAAATTGATAGTTTTCAAGATATCTCGTATGCCCCTCTCAGCCCGGTCTCTAACATGAGCTTTTTCCGACCCAAAAACTTCCCACTCGAACCCCGTCTGGCTGTACTATAGTATAGGTCCACCGAGATCGGAACTCATAGTATATACCATTCGATTCGTCTCGCCGAGCTGAGTTCAAATATGCAAGAATTTTCTGCCGGAGACGAAAACTCGCAGAGATACAGGCCCCCAAAAATCGAAAAAACAAAGGGGGGACCAAGCACTTTTTTGGGATGAAAAATTCGAATATGCAAATTATACCTCATTCGAAAGAGCTCATCGAGCTGAGTCGAATGACACCAAAATCAACGAAATCCGACTTGATTTGACAAAGTTATGATCTTTTCTTTTAGCTCCTTACCTATGGCATCTGTGGAGATTTTTGCTGCTACGGAGGCCCCAAATACGTCCAGAGCAAGGGAGATAGGAATAGGTTTATGTTACGAGCCCAGACCCATCGCCCGTAGACTCCCCGCGAGGCGCGTGCCGCAAAACCCCGCGCGAAGCGCGGGGTTTTGCACAAGCGCCTCGCCGACGCTCCATAGGTTTATGTTGGTAGTTTGTTGTGTTATAACTTTGTCTAATCTTGTCCAATCACGGTGATTTTGGTGTCATTCGATTCAGCTCGTCGAGCTCTTTCGAATGAGGTATTATTTGTATAAAAAATTTTTTATTCCAAAAATCGCCCTTTTGGATCTTCGGTTTTTAGGGGCCTATAGCTCGGTCCAATCAAGTCGGATTTCGTTGATTTTGGTGTCATTCGACTCAGCTCGAGGAGCTCTTTCGAAAGAGTTATAATTTTCATATTCGAATTTTTCACCCCAAAAAGGTGCTTGGTCCCCCCTATGGTTTTTCGATTTTCGGGGGCCTGTATCTCTGCGAGTTTTCGTCTCCGGCAGAAAATTCTTGCATATTTGAACTCAGCTCGGCGAGACGAATCGAATGGTATATACTATGAGTTCCGATCTCGGTGGACCTATACTATAGCGACCCCCCCCCCCGTCTACCCCGAAATCTGGACTTTTTTCTGAAATTTTTTTGAAATCTTTCGTTAATTTTTCTGTACTTTTTCGAGAAATTTTTTCAAAATTTATTTTTGAAACTTGCGAGAGTTTTGACAATTTCTCCTTTTTTAACTTTTATTTTAAAAATTTTCTTTTATAGGAATTATTGTTAAAACGCTTAGTTTCTTCAAGACATCAAATTGCACAAATGACTGGATTTCCAACTTTTGCACACCGAGCACAAATAAATTCAATTCTTGGCAATTATGAAAATGTTCACAAATTTCTTACGAGTGTAATTGAGGTTTTTTTTGAAAAATTTTTGGAAAATTTTTTTTCGAATTTTTTATTTTTAAGGGTTTTTCTAGTCAAATTGAGGATGAAGTAGAACAAATTCGTGACCTTGCCAATTTTAATTCTGAAAATGTGACTGATTTTAGGACTGTTGGTTTGGCTGATATTGAATTTGCTGTTAAGGTTTTGAAATTTTTTTTCTGAAATTTGATCAAATCTCAAATTAAAAAATACTTCTCTTTTTGGGAGCTGATGCCTTCAATATTAATTAAGTTTAAATGATGTGTTTTTCCTCTTTAGGGGTTTTCATGTTTTAGGAATTATATTTGACATTGAAAAAGAATTTTTAAGTTTATTTTTTTGGGGAACTTTTCATTTTTGCGGACAGCTTTCCCTAACAATAATCAAAATTAGCGCGAATCGATATTTTTCAAAATATTTCGTATGTCTCTCCCAGTCTGGTTTCTTGCAGAAATTATTCTTATATTTCGAAAATTGGACTTTTCCGGGCCGAAAACTTCCGACTCGAAATTCGTCTACCCCGAAATCTGGGCTTTTTTTCGACTTAAAATCATAGTGAGTAATTTTTGAGAATCCCGGCCCATCCTTTATACTTTAGTTTAAATTAATTATTTTTATATTTAAATTTTTTTCAATTTTAACAGTTTGTGTTCGTTGTATGCTATTCTTCCAAAATTTACTGAAGCTGCAGAAAAGAGCATGCGCTTCTTTACTTGCCTAGTTGAGACTTTGAATACAACGCCTGTAAATTTTAATTTTTATTTTTAAAAATTTTAAACATTTTTGCGGACAAACTTTGCGGATTTTATTCTTTTAAAAAATGAGGAAAAATTATTTAATGTTTAAAAATTTTTTGAAAATTAAAATAAATTTTTGAAACATATTTTGAAAAATTTGGAAAAATTTTTAATAAGAATTTTAGAAAATTTTTTTTAATATTTTAAGCAATTATATTTATTTGATGTCTTTTGCAACCCAAACTCCTTTACATTCCCCAGCCCAACAACAACAACACAAATTTTGCGGATTTTATTCTTTTAAAAATGGAACAAATGAGGATGTTTTTGTTAATGTTTTGTTAAAACAAATTGTTTTTAGCTTATTAACCAAACTAAGGAGAAATATTATATTTCTACTATAAATACTTTTTCCGGAACATTTCACTAAAATACAAACACATTTATTTTACTAAAAATACAAAAATCAGAAATATAATTGAATGATCATAATTTAGTTTTCAAAAAATACAAATAAAAATACAAGAAAAACACAAAAAATTTAGGAGCCTGGAAATTATCCCTGGCGTATTGAGTTTGAATTGATTAATATTCCTGAAGATTTTCAACAAAAAGATCAGCAACAACAACAACAAAATTTTCCAACTCAACAACCAAATTTGGGGCAAACTACAAAAAATGTCCAACAAAGCGTTGTGGTAAATTTTTTTTTCAAATTTGCTTAGGAAAAAAAACATTTTTGAAATAAAAGCATTGATCCTGGTCCCTTATAAGTATAGGGGGGATTGGAGTTTTGAATTTGAAAAATTGGGTTATCTACGTACACTCAAATGACAAAGAATGACGTGATCAGGGAATCGTTTGGGGTTGGGGTTGCAACCCTCGTTATTACTAGAGAAGGGGGACTAAGAGACGAGAGCTAGAACAAAGATATTTGAGATATCTCATTCTATTCTCGTACAATCCTCCCTGTTCAGTCTCTGGTTATTAAATCCAATCTTTATATCACTCCCAATAAAGACATCAGATTTTTTTCTGCACCAATGGGGGTAAAATATATGCTTATTACAATTTAAGATCGGCGACATAAACAAACAAATTACTTTTTGTTTATTTCTTTATCCAAACAATTGTGCCAATAAAACATATCGACATCGGATTAAGCTTCGCTACATAATTGACTCGTAAAAAATTTATTAAAAATAGATTTTTTCTGTTATTTTTTCTGTTTTTTTCTTATTTTAGTAATGATTTTGCACAAATGTCTGCAAATTCATTTCCGCAAATTTTTGCGGATTTGTCTGTTAAAATCTACGGACTTGTTTTTTAAAATTTACGGACATCACAAATTGAGTATATTTGCAAAAAAATTTACAAACAAGTCCGCAAATTTTTGCGGACATTTGTGCCCATAACCGAAAAGTATCAAAAAATTTTTTTCTTATTTTAGTAATGATTTGGTATTGCATCATATTGAAAATCAAGAACAGGCTGATATTAATAAATGGATCAATAATGCTTTATTTACTGTATGAAATAGTTTTTAAATTAAAAAATAAAAATAATTCTAGGCAAGGTTAAAATAAATTTTAATTTTTTCTTGAAAAAATCAGAAAATAATTGTTCAATTTACAAACTGCTATAACTAAGAAACTGCTATAACTAAGATAATGATTTTTCGTTAACTATCTCCACACGACATAATGAACCTACTCATTGATTTTTTTCATTTTTATGTTCAAATTTAAGAAAAATACATAGCATATAAAAACAACATGAAAAATTTTTTAGAAAAATTTATGAATTTTTTTAAAAACAAATTAACCCCCATCATCACAATTCTTATTGATGCTTCCCTTCAAGTAATGCTCGAACACAGGGCCATATACAGCATTGTTGTTCTCGTTGTAGAACTGAAGACGATGATGGCTCTTCTTGTTTGTTGAGCATTTCTAACCTTGCCTGGGATTTATTTTTTTATTTAATTAAAAAAATATTCCATACAGTAAATAAAGCATTATTAATCCGTTTATTAATATCAGCCTGTTCTTGATTTTCAATATGATGCAATACCAAATCATTACTAAAATAAGAAAAAAATTTTTGCTACTTTCCGGTTATGCGCACAAATGTCCGCAAAAATTTGCGGACTTGTTTGTAAATTTTTTTGCAAATATCCTCAATTTTAGTGATGTCCGTAAATTTTAAAAAACAAGTCCGTAGATTTTAACAGACAAATCCGCAAAAATTTGCAGAAATTAATTTGCGGACATTTGTGCTCATAACAGAAAAGAATCGATTTTTTATAGAAAAATTTTTACGAGTCAATTATATAGCGAAGCTTAATCCGATGTCGATATGTTTTATTGGCACAATTGTTTGGATAAAGAAATAAACAAAAAGTAATTTGTTTGTTCATGTCGCTGATCTTAAATTATAATATGTAATTATTTACTTTACCCCTATTGGTGCAGAAAAAATCTGACGTCAGTTTTAGGAGTGACATATAAAGAAGATTGAAGGGGATGAACAGGAAAGATTGTAAATATCTCGAAAAATCCCAAAAACAAGAGAATTTTCGAGACACCTCGTCGAGAATCGAATGAGATATCTCAACTATCTTTGTTTTAATTCTCGTCTCTCAGTCCCTTCTCTAGTAATCATCGGGGTTGCAACAGCAACCCCGATGATTCCCTGATCCAGTCATTTTTTGTTATTTGAGTGTGCGTAGATGACCCCCGATTTTTCAAATTAAAAACTCCAAACCCCCTACTCTTATAATGGAAATAGGATCAATGCTTTTATTATTTCAAAAATGTGTTTTTCCCCTTTTTTTAAGCAAATTTCAAAAAAATTTACCACAACGCTTTGTTGAACATTTTTTGTAGTATGCCCCAAATTTGGTTGTTGAGTTGGAAAATTTTGTTGTTGTTGTTGCTGATCTTTTTGTTGAAAATCTTCAGGAATATTAATCAATTCAAACTCAATACGCCAGGGATAATTTCCAGGCTCCTAAATTTTTTGTGTTTTCTTGTATATTTTTTTGTATTTTAAAAACTTTTGATATTGTAAATTCTGAACATTCACTTATATTTCTGATTTTTGTATTTTAGTAAGATAAATGTGTTTGTATTTTAGCAAAAATGTTCCGGAAAAAGTATCTATAGGGGAAATATAATATATTTCCGGAAAATATAATATATTCCGGAAAATAATATACTCCCTGAAGATAATATATATTTCCGGAAAGTATATGTTCCGGAAAATACCTAACTTATATTCCAGAATAAATATTCTAATATTCCGGAAAATACAATGTATACGTTATCCATTTTTCCGGAAATATAAATGTATTTTCTTTGTGTTTTTATAATTCTGATTTTATGTTGTATTTTTTGTGTTTTATTAGCAATAAATGTGTGTTTTATGATTGGGATATTTTTGTATTTTTATAGCTGTATATTTCTGTATTTTCCAAATATATTTGTGGTATTTTTTAAAATTCTGATTTTAAATATAAATTCTCACCATCTGTGCTAGCATAAGTCGCGCAATTGACGAAAATATTTTTGGTGTAGAAGAACGGCACAGACTAGTAAAGGAAAAGACTGCCAACTCATTATCAACTTTTGCGACAAAGGAAGCAAAGAATCTCTCAAATATGCGAACATCAGAATCAAGTGGGCAGTTGAAACCAGCTATATTTTTAAATTTTAATAAATTAGTTAGGTAACCCTCATTATAAGACACACCTTGGGGCAACAATATTTTACCTTATATGAGATGTATCTTAAATAGAGAGTAAAGCTTATGAACACCCATCCAGTGGACACCTCTACACAGTGAACAATAGAGGTGCTGGGTGACAACCAAATTTTAAAAATGTCTCTTAAATAGAGGTGTATCTTACAGAGAGGTTTTGGTATTTTGGTTACACTTAAACCTACAATATTCCAATTTTGTTATTAATCTCAAATCCTTTGGACAGACAAAAAGTTGCATTTTAATCATATGATTTAAAGTTTGTGGTTGTTGTGGAGCATTTAGAGTATCAATGTTGTTAGTGTTGTTTAGAGAGAGTGGATGGCTTGTATTTAAAAAATTAATTAATTTAAAATTATAATTTCGCAAAAACATTTAATTTCATAAACATGAAACATTTACTTACTGAAAACACATGTTTTATAAGTTTGTATATTTCAGAAAAACACAAACATTTAAACAAACATTCAGAAAAACATATTATTTTAAGTTGGAAGAACAAATGTTTCTAGAAAACACGTTTTAAATCAGAAAAACATTATAAAAATAATTAATTCAGAAAAACATTTCAGAGAAACACAAACATTTAGAAAAACACTTAGATGTATCAGAAAAACACACCAAATCAGAAAAACACGAACATTCATAAAAACATGATGTTTTAAGTTGGAAGACCCAATGTTTCACAAAACATATTATTTAAATCAGAGAAACATATGTATTTCAGAAAAACACAAACATTCAAAAAGACATATTTTTAGAAAGATAAATAACACATATTTTTGTAATTTATAATTCCGAAATGTTGTGTTTCTAATGTTTCAGTATTTGTATTTTGATTTTTATATCTTTGATTTAACAATTAAAAACCTACCTCGGGAATGTAACAGTTAGTGTTCCTTGCTGGGGTGAACATTGATATTCTTTTACTTGAAGGTTTAGTTTGCCACCAAATTCCCCACGTCGTTGTTGTGTTTCAGCTGCAGCATATTCAAAGAAAGGTTGTAGGCGAGACAGCAAATATTGACTTTGAAGGAATTGTTCTAATGGAGGTGTGGGATGTTGTTCTGAGGGGGCTGAAAAGGGGAAAATTATTTCTGATTTTTTGTTCTGATTTTTTTTCTGATTTTTAATTCTGATTTTTTGTTCTGATTTTTATTCTGATTTTTAATTCTGATTTTTTGTTCTGATTTTTATTCTATTTTTAATTCTGATTTTTTGTTCTGATTTTTATTCTGATTTTTATTCTGATTTTTAATTCTGATTTTTTGTTCTGATTTTTATTCTATTTTTAATTCTGATTTTTTGTTCTGATTTTTATTCTGATTTTTAATTCTGATTTTTTGTTCTGATTTTTATTCTGTTTTTTAATTCTGATTTTTTGTTCTGATTTTTATTCTGATTTTTTTTATTTTTTATTTACTTTCAATTCTTTGGCCCATTGCCCTTTCAAGCGATCGGCTGTCCAAAAGAATTGGAGCACGACGTCGTTGTCTACGCAATTCTAGCTCTTCTTGTTGCTGTTGAGATTTTACTTGATTATCCTCACCAATATCAGTTCTTTTATATTCAATGCTTTTTATGGGGCTATGGCCAATAGACGAATGTTCAGTAAATCTGAAATGTAACAGTTAGCGTTTCCGGAAAATACATTGAATTTTTCCGGAAATTGATTGTTTAAATGTTTTCCGGAAAAATTAAACCAAACAACTTATAAAATACAAACATTTATTTTCCGGAAAATTTTCAGAAAACAAACAATGTTAACACAACAAACATTTCCGGAAAATACATTAAATACAAAGATAGAAACTTTCCGGAAAACTACATGATTAACGAATAATATGTCTCTAAATATGAATGTATTTTCCGGAAAATAAATTGTTCCGATAAATGTTTTCAAGAGATGTTTTCCGGAAAATTAAGGCGAAAATTTAATTAAACACAGATATAAACATATAAACATTTCCGGAAAATACATGCGGAAAGTACATGAGTTAACAAATAATTAAACTAATGAATGTATTTTCCGGAAACTTCAGAAAATAAACTATTATTGACACGATTCAGGAAAAGGACTAATTAATAGAAAATATAATTTCCGGAAAATTGCATATCTTGAGATAAAAATGTATTTTCCGGAAAATAATTTAATCAAATAAACATTTCCTGAAACTTTTATTTATAAACTAACGCATTCATCATAGCAGTAGAAGCCAAACTTGTAGTTGCAATATTTTTCTTTTGTAATTGGGAAGGTATTTCTGTTAAATCTGTTGTTGTCGAATTAATATTTTGTTCAGTAATTGTTTCAGAATCTTCTGTTTCTATCTCGTCATCTTCTTCTAAGGTTACTACTTCTGCTGTAGAAGAGATTGGTTGATTCTTTAAAAAAATATTATTTTAATGGAAAAAGAATAATTTTTGAAACAGGTTTTGGATAAACTCTTTTCTACTGGATTTATCTGCAAGATATTTGCGGACAAAATATCTGCAGACAGAATATAATTACGCATAAAAAATTCGCAACAAAAAATTTGCATCAGAGAAGTTGCGGACAAAATATATTTGCGGACAAAAATTTTGCGGACATAAAATTTTGCGGAAAAAAAATTGCGGACATAAAATTTGCGGACAAAATATATTTGCGGACAAAAAATTGCGGACAACCCCGAGCAATTTACGTATTATAGCCTTAATTTAGTGTCATATTGTAGTACACAAAAAATCTAGTTACCGCGTAATGAAAGAACTCCTTTACCTTATTTCCTCCTCCAATTTTCATTCGTTTTAACCTTTTTTCATTTTTATTTAATAAATTTTTCCCTTTGCTAATTAATTTTTTAGCATCTTTTCTTTGTATTTTTTTAATATAATTTTTTCTCCTTTTTAATTCTTCCACTATTTTACTTACCCTCAATTTTTTTGATTGATTATTAGGCGGTAATAGGCTGCTAGAAAATGATGAAGAATGACGCCTTTTTCCTCCCCCTCCCCCATTTTCTTCGTTTAAAAAATATTCTTTTCCATCATCCTCATTAATTATAACATTTTTATTTTGTCCAACAATTTCAACTTCTTCGGCTATTGGAGGTTGTGAAATTTGTTGGGGACGACGAATTTGTAATGAGAAATATTCACGCGCAGACATTGCTGAATTCTGAAGGATAATTTGATTATTAAGGATAATTTATTATTAAAGAAGGACCTCACTAAAGTGTTGGGGTTGAAACTAAAGTAAGAGGTATCGTAAGGCGGGGGTATCAGGTTTCAAATCAGATTAGGGTTCAAAATTTTCATCGGATTGGGTTTCGGATAGAAAAGGTCAGAATTTCGGGTCCGAGTTTAGATTTGAAAATTTGAAAGAGTCCAATCTTGCCAGAAAAGTTGAATTTTGCATTAAATTAAAATTTGTCGCCGACATATAAAAACCGAGTTTCGGGATTGGTTTCGTGTCGGGTCAGTTAAAAAATTGAATTCCAGCCCTGATCATATGTGTGGAAAAATTTTCATAGAAAATACTTGAGTTGTGGTCGGAGTTTTAAAACTTTTTTGGTCATGATTTGAGTTTTGTGTTAAAAAAAGTCCGAGTTTCATGCCTGAGCGTATTTAAAAATAAGGAAATGGGAAGGAAACAAATAAGGAATAAAATAAAAATATTTTTAAAAGAAAATGGGATAAAATGTCACACCTAAATGCTAAAAAATTAATGGTTTATTTTTACTCGTGATTTTCTCTATTTTTATATTTTTATTTTTGTTTCATTTTCCCACATAAATTAAATAACAAAACCAAAGACTAAAAAATTAGAGGGAATAAAAAAAATTTTTATTTTATTAAAAAACCCCCCTCTCACTCACTTGTATATTATACAATTGTTGTTTCCCTCCTCCCCCACCAATTTTTCCTCCCCCAAAATTTCCATTATTTTGGGGAGGAACAGAGAGAGGACGTTTTGTTAAATTTCCTAAAGAGGATGGAGGTGGCGGTAATGCTGCTGTATCTGAATGGGGGGAGTTTGGGATTGTGTTGCCGTTGTTGTTTGAGGTTGTTGACATTAAAAAATTGTTAGTAGAACCTTGTAAATATGATTGGGATTGTTGTTGATGTTGTTTAAATTGGGAAGATATTTGGTTGGAAAACTGAAAAAAACAATTATTATCTAATGTCCGCAAAAAATCTGCGGACGATTTTTTTGTCCGCAAATTTTTTGCGGACATTAGAAATTTGCGGACGAAAAATGCGGACAAAAAAATTTGGGGAAAAAAATTTCGGAGTTGCGGACAATTTTGCGGACAATTTTGTGCGGACAATAATACAGCTTATCCAAAATGTAACAAAAGGACAATGGCTCATGTTTCAAATTTTGCCCAAAATTTTTATTTTTTGCCCCCATTTCACAACAAAAATATTTTTTGTCACACCTGTTGTTGTGTTGTCAATTTGTTAATGTTGCTGCTAGTATTCCCATCATTTCCAAAAATTGACCGATAAGGATTGTTCATTGTGAAACAATGCCAAAAATAATTTTTAAAAAATAAAAAAAATTTTAATTAAAAAAAGTAAAGAGGAATTAAGAAATAAATCCTTTAAATGTAAAATTTAAAAAAAAATTAGAAAAAAATATTTTTATTGACAAATTAAAAAGGTGAGAAAAATATCAGAAGAAATATCAGAAGAATTATTTTAAAAAATACCTAATCACAAAGAGTATAGAAAAAAAAATCTTTAAAAAAATAGGAAGAAGAAAAATTTAAAAAATACCAATAAATATTTCAAATTGTACAAAAAAATTAAGAAAATAAAATTTTTTAGATAAATTAGAATAAAAGATAATGACAATAAAGATTAGTATAATTTTACCGCCTGCAGCCAACCTAAAAAATTGAGTAAACTTAAATAGAAACAGAAATTCTGATAAAAATTTAAAAATAAATTTTGACATTAAAAATCAATTTGTTTTTATATAATTCTGATTTTTTAAATAAATTCTGGTTTTTATTTAATTCTGGTTTTTAAATACCTAATTAATGTTTTTATTTAATTCTGATTTATATTTAATTCGTGTTTTAATTTAATTCTGGTTTTTATTCTATTGGTTTAATTCTTGTGTTTTCTATGTTTTTAATTAATTCTGGTTTTTAATTCATGTTTATATTTAATTCTGGTTTGTTAATTGTTTCTTTATAGCTAATCCATGTTTTTAATTTATTCTGATTTCTATTTATTTCATGTTTTTATTAAATTCTGGTTTCTATTTAATTCTAAAACCCTACTTATTCTTCAGAAGACCCTGCTGCAGCAGAAACTTGCTCAACTTCTTCATCACTACCATTTTGTAACTGAAAAGAACGCCAAAAATCAGAAAGGGTTACTCCTCCATAATTAATGTCTAAAAGAAATTATTTTTCAAATCAAATCAAATTTATTCAGCAAAAAGGACTCTAATTGAGTCGCTTACAATTGCAATTTTTAATTTTTTTTCAAAATTCACCAGCACTAGCACCAGCAGAACAATCTCGAACAGCTACTTGATTATCTTGTAAAAGAAGAAATTCCATAGAAAATTGTGAACCATAGGAGAGACGAATGCAATACTCATCAACCGGTGTAAGATGGAACTTAAATAATATTTTGTATTTTTAAAATCAGAATTAAAAATCAGAATTTTAAAAAATACAAACATTATCCCCTAATAAAATACAAAATTCTGATTTTGTAAAAACTTAAATTTATGACTTGTTAAAATACAAATAGGTATGTTTTTTAGAATCAGAATTTTCTATTTTAGGAAGGAGTAAATCAGAATTTTTATAAAATCAGAATTTTGTATTTTATCGGGGAAATGTTCGTATCAGAAAAAGTTATATTTGGTAAATCAGAATTTTTATAAAATCAGAATTTTGTATATTATCGGGGAAAAGGTTGTATCAGAAACAATAATATTTGGTAAATCAGAATTTATTTATTTTTCAAATCAGAATTTTTTTATTTTTCAAATCAGAATTTAGTGTTTTCAACAAATCAGAATTTGTATTGTTTAGACCAGAAATTTTGTATTTTCTAAAATCAGAAATTTTGTAATTTAAAATACAAGTTTGTATTTTCTTATAAACCAGAATGTTTAAAAATACATAATGCTCAACTTTTGTATTTTTCTTAAATCAGAATTTTATTTTAAAAGAAAATAGGCCATAAAAACACTTGTATTTTATGGTTAATAAAATTCTGATTTTCACCAGAATTAATTTTAAAAAATCAGAATTTTAATTTTAAAAATTTACACAAAACCCACCATCATTTCAGCAGGAAAATTAGCTTCAGT
Organism: Meloidogyne arenaria; assembly: GCA_036172955.1. Lineage (NCBI taxonomy): Eukaryota > Metazoa > Nematoda > Chromadorea > Rhabditida > Meloidogynidae > Meloidogyne > Meloidogyne arenaria. The sequence goes on along the minus strand of JARQAB010000066.1, from coordinate 58,412 downwards.
TCCCAGGATTTGAGAATTAATTTTAGTCGAACGTATTTGAGTTTTGACAAATTGATGAATTATGCTTAGAGAGCGATGTGAATTAACGAGATAATTGACTAGCCAAACTTTAAATGGAAAAAATTTTTTTAGGATTTTGTTCTGATTTTTTCAGATTTTTTTTCTGATATTTTTGTTCTGAGTTTTTAATTTCTGATTTTTTATTCTGATAATTTTTCTGAATTTTTTCTGGTTTCTGGTATTTTTTCTGGTTTTCTGATTTATTATTCTGATAATTCTGAATGTATTTCTGGTCTTTTTTTCTGATTTTTCTGATTTTTTGTTCTGATTTTTAAAATTTATTTTAAATTAATTTTTAAAGAAGAAATTCACCCAAATCCCGTTCCTTTTTAAAGCGTTCAATTAAAAGTTGACTGACAAGAACGTGTGGATTCCAACGTCTAATAAATTTTAATTTGTTTAAAAATTTATTTTAAAAAGTATATAGGAGGACCGTTGGGGAACATGCCCATTTTGTTTATTTGTTGAAGGTGCTTGTCCAAAACACAGGGCATAATTGCCTGTTTTAGTTCTCCAATTCCAACGCCAAGAAAGAATAAATAATAAATCACGGTGTTCACCGCCATAGGCTAATACAAGTTTGTGGTAAGTGAAGGCGCGGACCTGTAGAATGAAAAAAAATCAGAAACTTTTGAGGAAATGGAATGTACTATATGGTAGAGAGTAGAGAACGGACCGAGACGAGATTTCGATCGAAAATCTCGGTTATCAAAAAATTTTCAAGATCGAGATCTCAACTTCGAGTTCATTCTCTGATAGAGATCACCTATAAGAGGAGAGCGAAAGCTTTTTCCTTCACTTTCACTGAAGAATGGATGAACAGGTTACACAAAATATATACTGTTTTTAACCCGAAACCAGCCCGAGAACTGTTAAAAACTCGATTCAAAACATGAAATTCCACATGGAAAATTTTTCTAAAAACGAAAAACTCAGATTTCCTGACCATCCGAAAATAAACTTCAACCTTAAGCGCTCTTAAGTAGGCGTGTTTACGTTAATGGGGATTCACATAGGTCTTGACTAGAGCCCGGACCGAGACGCAATCTCAACGAAAAATCTCGGTTATCGAAGTCTAGATTTTTCGAAATATCGATCTTGACCCTCCCCCCCCCCCCCGTCCGTCCGTCCGGACTCTAATATTGACTTAATTCAGCCAGTCCGGCTTCAAAATATTTTAAAATCAATTTTTAGTCAAAGCAAAGTACAAATTTAAAAAATAAAAATTTTTTAAACCCACACTGCAATGATTTTTGTAAAAAGAATTGTAAGCCTCCTCAAAGCGTTTAACAGGTGTGTAAATATGGCAATAGGTAAGTAAACGGTCTTCAATGTTGTGTGCAATAACACAGCTTTGGGAGGGCATATCTCTTGGGCGTTGACTTCCAATGGTTAAGACCCAAGTGTGGGGCTGGAAATAAAAATTTTTTTTTGAATTTTTGAAAAATTTTTGGAAATGTTAAAAAAATGTTCAAAAAAAAATTTTGAAAATTTTTGAAAATTTTTTTTTTGAAATTTTTGAAAAATTTCTTGAAAATTTTTTGAAATTTTTAAAGAATTTTTATGAAAATTTCTTGAAAATTAAAAATATTTTGAAATCACTTTTTGTTTATCAGCTTCCACCTCCTCCTCTGTACGATCAAAATCTTGAACCAAGGGAGGGTTAATGAAGGTACATTCCAATTGGCTAAGTGTAACAGAATTAATATTTTATTAATAATTTTCTAAAATTTTTTTGAAAATTCCCCCACCCCACCCCCCCCCTATATTTTTGAAAATTTTTCCCTCAATACCCCCAATTTAACAATTTTTAGGGAAGATGTATCTTATAGCGAGACTTTCAGCAAGCCTCTCTTATTAAAAATATTTTTCAAAAAAAAATTTCCAAAATTTAATTTTTTACCTACTCCCGTCAGGCAAATTCAATCGAATATTACACTCCTTCAAGTTTTCAAAAAAATCGCCAGCATCCACATTAAATTTATTTGTTACAGAAGACATACTTAAAAATAAGCATAGATTAAAATAATGAAGCAAAACTTACTCCATTAATTTCAACAAATATCCACCTACATAAGGCTCAGTGCTAACTGACTCATAGCGAATACCTTAAAGAAAATTTTTAATTCTGATTTTTGCAACTTCTGATTTTTGCAAATTCTGGTTTTTAATGAAATTCTGAATTTTAATAAAATTCTGATTTTAAAATCTTATTTTTAAAAAATTCTGATTTTTATAAATTCTGATATTTAAAATAATTCTGAATTTGTATAAATTCTGATTTTAAATTTTTGATTTTTACAAATTCTGATTTTTACTAAATTCCGATTTTTAATTCACCTCTAGCATCCAACTCCTCACAAATACGTAGAAATAACAGGCGATCGTCTATTGCAGCAACTGCTGCCTGTAAATGGCGGTGAGTGCCTAACCATGAGGTTGAAGGCTGTGAAGCTTCTTCATTGTTAATTTTCTGAAAAGTAAGGAATTAGAAATGTATTTACAATTAAGTTCTGATTTTTCCGGAAAATAAAATTCTGATATTTAATAATATTCTGATTTCTAACAAAATTCTGATTTTTAATGAAATTAGTGATTTTCCCAAAAATTCTGATTTAAATTCTGATTTTTGAAAAATTCTGAATTCTGATTTTCCCCAAAATTCTGATTTGAACAAAAATTCTGATTTTAATAAAAAAATCAGAATTTTAATAAAAAGACTGATCGTAAATTCTGATTTCCCCAAAATTCTGATTTTTAATAAAATTCTGATTTTACTTGTTCCCCAGTCACTTCTTCTTCTTCATTTTTCTCCACTTCCTCTTCAATATCCTTTTCTTCTTCCTTAATAATTCTAGCACTTTTTGCTTCCTTCCCAGTTGTTTCATTCCTCAAATCATCAACACTTTCAATTGCTTCACGTTTATTATTATTGTTAGGAGCTGGAAAAGTGTAAGGAGTGGAGGAGGAGGCCATCTAAGACCCACCAGAAAAAAATTTTTTAATAAAAAAAATTAATTAAAATTAAAAAGGAATTAAAAATAACATTTAAAAAATGTTTAAAAATTACAAAAAAAATTTTTAAATAAGATTTTTTACCCAACAATGTTTAAGAAAAAATGATAATAAAATCAACTGAAAAGAGGTCACACACAACTTTTCTAACACTAAAAAATCATAAAATCTATCAAAAAAATGATAGAAGAGATCTAAATATATTTATGTAATTATTATAATCGGTAGAGGAGAGAGCAAATTTCAGTTAGACCTCTTTATAAGAGGGAATTCAAAAATTTTTTGAATTTTGAAGGCTAAGAAGTAGAGCTTCACCGGAAGTTCCGGTTCCGGTAGCCAGGAATCCTCCTAAGGATTCCTTTTCTCATTTTTTATATGGACGAAATTAGCCCCTTCAAAAATTTTCGTCTGTGGCGCTGAAAAAGGAAGAAATCTGGCTTCTTATTAAGAGGGGAAAATTTTGAGGATTTTGGAAGGCTGTAGCCAAAAAATTTTCTTTTTTGCCTTATATTGGGTGTATCTTACATAAGGCGTAACTTATAAAACGAGGCCTAACTGTAATATTAATTTTGTAAAATACCTATATTTATAGAAAAATTATAGCTCTACTTTGTTTTATAAAAATATTTAAAAAATTTTTATTTTTCATTTTTCCCCTCACGCTTACGATAACGCTGAAAAAATTCAGAAAGTCTTTGATTATGAAGATTTTTGTTGTTGTTACTTTTTGATGATGATGATAAGGCAGAGATTGATGAGGCGGCATATAAACGAGGTAAAGGTGCTGATCGGATTATCTGTTTTAAAGAGAGAAAATAATTTTTTTTATTTCTTCGTGTCGTACGTGAACGCCAATTAAGTGTGCCGTGAGGGTGACTACATAAGGGCGCCAGATTTTTCGGCGCGGCACGGCTCGGCGTGGCCAAACCGCAATTTTGTTCAGAATCAACGAATCAAGCATATTCAATTTTTTAACCTTCCAAAAATCAGCTAGCTACGCCAAACTTTGCTGCGCCGAATATATCCCGACAATCGAGGTCCCTCTTTGGGGTGTACCAGGGACACGATATTTGGGGATAGTTTCCATTAAATTTTTCAAAAATTTAAACGACCTGTTCAGCATCAAGATCAAGCATAGTTAAACGACCATCAGTAGATGAAAATAAATGGAATTGGATTTTAACTCCAGTTTGGTCATCAGGCGTAAAAGCAATTATCTAATTAGAGAAATATTTAAATTTTGAGAAGAAAAAATTTTTTTTAGTGGGCACAGACTCTATAATCGAGTCGAGCCGACGGTCAGAGCATTTTTTTCGGTGACTTAAAAATTATACATCTAGAAGGTGGTTTATCGAATAAAATATAGCAAATCATCCCTCCTAGGGTTGCCGTTTTCGAGTCGGGCCGACGGTCGAAGCCAATTTTTTTCGGGCTTGTTTTTTATCGAATCGGGCCTCTTCTTTTATGCGGCTAAATATCTTAGACTCGATCTTTCGGTCCATTTTTTAATTTTTTTTTAAATTTACCAAATAAAATTGGTCTTCTCTAATAAATTGAAAAATGCTTCTATCCTTTGGAAGTGTAGTTAATTTATTTGCAAGGGATAAAGCTTGGTTGTCGTTGAGTTTGTTGACCTGAAAAATGAGAAAAAATTTTTTTTAGAAATTTTTAAGAAAATTTTTGAAAATCCTGAAAAAAAATCAAAATTCTGAAAATTTTTTCAAAAAATTTTTTTGAAATTTTTCAGAAATTTTTATGAATTACTTGTAATCCAACAATAGCTCTCTGTAAACGCTCCATTAAAATTAAAATTCGTAGACGGTCCAATAAATTGACTATAATTTTAATTGAAGGACTGGCTGCATTTAGTTGTATTTCTAATTCGTTAATTTCGTCATGACGACCTGTGAGAGAAAAATTTTTTTATGAATTTCAAAAAATTATTTTTAAATTGAAAGCTAGAGAAAATTTCAAAAAAAAATTTTTCCGCCTGAAAAAAATTTTTTCGAATCCTCAACAAATTTTTTAATATTTAAAATAATTATAAAAATACTTAAAGTTCACCTAATGCCTCAACTCTACAATTAACTGTACCAAAGAATGTATTGACAGAAATAATTAAAGCTTCAGCGGTAATGCACTCTTCTGTTAAGATTAATGGGCAAGTGAGTGACAATAAACAATGACCAGACTGAAATTAAAAAATCAGAATCTTAAAATAAAGAAATCAGAGTATTAAAGTCAGAATTTTAGAAATACGAAAACCAGAATTAAAAAAATACGAAAATCAGAAAACAGAAAATCAGAATTTAAAAAAATCAAAATTTTGAAAAATACAAAAAATCAGAATTTAAAAAATCATAATTTTTAAAAAATACAAAAAATCAGAATTTAAAAAATCAGAATTTTGAAAAATACAAAAACCAGAATTAAAAATCAGAATATTAAAAATGAAAAATAGAATATTAAAAATCAGAATTTTAGAAATACAAAAATCAGAACACGAAAAACAAATTTATTAGATTCAAAACTTACCCGAGTAATCTTTGCTGGTTTAGGTTGCGCACGCTCCAACAAATTTTGCGCTTGCAACAACCGTTCACGACACCGAAAAAGAATAGTTTCATTAAGTAGACGTTGAAGGGAGAAACTAAGAAAATATTGGTGAGAATCGCTCGTATTCTCCTCAATTTATTTACTCTACCTTTGATCCAATTTTGGCAGTTCTGGACCAGAAGGGTGGTGTTTGACACGCAAAGTGCTGTGAGGATCTGTTTTGTCTCCATATATAGTAAACCGATAATGATGAATTTGTCTTTAAATTAAAAAAATATTAAAAAACACGTTAGTTTAGAACATGCTTCCCCCATAATTGGATTGATTATGTGAGGGAATTGCTTTGGGGTTCTCCTAATATTTTTGTTGTTCAGAACCAATGGTTAAAGTAGGGCCTTGGACTAGCTATACTAAGCTCCAGCTTTTTAAGTTTGTTAGTCTTTAAAAAGAGTGTGTTACGTAGCAAAAAAAAAACGTCAAACCCCCGAAAATTAATCAACAAAACTGGAGCGGGTCAAAGTTACAGATTATTTCCCTAAGCCCTCAAATCCTACTCTTCAAGCCCAAGATATTCCCAAAAAAATCCTCCACCTCACTGAAACAACATTTTCCCGTAGCAAGTGACATTTCCCGTACATGGGACAGTTCCCGTACCTAGTGTACCCCAACCCGACACTGTTAAAAGACTTGGTGAATTCCCAATTGAACGCATGGCCTAACCCCAAAACAAATAAAAAAAATTTTTTTTATTAAATTCACTTTCTGCTTCTAAATTGTTTTTGTTGTTGCTGCTGACTTTGTTGTTGTTGAACACCTCCACCTCCACCACCTCCACCACCTCCACCCCCTTCCAACCAATAAGCTATTACTAATTTACATTCTTTTGTATTATACTCTTCAACACGGATATAAAGAGAGGAGATTTTAGCTATTAAAGTTGCTTGACAATAAATAACGTCCAATTGAAGGGAACGACAAAAAACGTGTAAAATATTATAGGCATCAAATAAAGGCTTTAAAAGGAAGAAAAATTTTTTTCTCAAAAAAATTTTTCTGCTCAAAAAATTTTTACAAAAAAATTTATTCTCACCTTCTCTCCATTGTCTAATCTTTCTTGAACCATTTGGTGAAGAAAATTTACCTAAAATAAAAAAATAAAATGAAGATAAACCTAGTTATAAGATACCCTATTAGCGTTGAAAAATAATACCTTATAATGAGGGGTAGCTTAAATAGAGGGATAGGGGTAGACACGCCAAGGTTTAAAAACAAGGGAGGTAGCTTAACCGATATTCCCCAAACTTGGGAATTTGTGACGTTTTTTGAGTTAGAATACAATCGGCTATAAAATAAGGTTGGCGAACCCGAATCAGAAAAAAGGCCGGATATCCGGAAGTTTTCGGTTCGGATTCTGAAGATTTCCAACTATCCGCCAACCTTGCTATAAACTGGTACCTTCCCCCTCCTTTCTGGTTTTCGGTTAATCCCGAGTTAAAAAAGCTGGTTTCGGTTTTAAGTCTTAGAAATTATTTTTTGTGTCGGCTATAAACCCCTAGTCCTGCTCTTGATACTGGCGGATAGCTTAAGCTTTCTCTAATCATTGACTAACAAAATAGAAAGTAGACTCGATTATACCCCTTAATAAGCTACGATTGTTCATAGAGGGTCATCTCAGAAAAATATTCAGAAAAAATTTTCCTCTTAAATTCACCTGTAGAGGATGAACTAAACGTTGTCCTTGCCCAACCTCGGCATTTGTTACAAGTATTTTAATATTTAAAAGACACCATTTTGTTTGCAAATCGTCGCCTAGACGTGTTAAAACAATTTCAAATTCATTGGGGACAATTAGGGTAACCTTTAAATTTAATAAAAAATCAGAATTAATAAAAATCAGAATTTTAAAAATTTAGAAACACAAAGATCAGAATTAAAAAATACAAAAGGGTGAAATAAAAAAATCAGAATTTAACAACACAAGGAAAATCAGAACACAAAAAATCAAAATGAGAAAAATCAGAATTTAAAATCAGAAAAAATCAGAATAAAGAATCAGACCAAAAAATCAGAACATTAAAAATCAGAATATAAAAAATCAGAACATTAAAAATAGAATATTAGAAATCAGAATATTAAAAATCAGAAAAAAATCAAAACATTAAAAATCAGAACAAGAAAATCAGAATTTAAAATCAGAAAAAATCAGAATAAAGAATCAGACCAAAAAATCAGAAGCTCAAAAATCAGAATTTAAAATCAGAGAAAAAATCAGAACAAAAAATCAGAAACTCAAAAATCAGAATTTTTAAAAATCAGAACAACCAGAAAATAAAAATTTCTTACCATTCCATTTTTAATATTAATTTGCTCTATACGCGGTGACAATTGCCTCGCACTCTGCGCCAAGTGAAATTCCAAAACTCTGTTAAGTTCCCTCAGAGTTAATCGTTGCTCACGGCCAGCCAATGGAGGGGTTGATACGAAGCGATCCTTTAAAGAAAAAATAATTTTTTTTTAATTTTTCTAAAATTTTGCCTTTATATTTTGAGGAAGTCGAGGGTAAGTCCCCAATGTAAGAACATCAACAGCTTGTGGAACATGAAAAACTGATAACCTAAGAAATTTAAAAAGAAAATTCTGATTGTGTTAATTTAAATTCTGACAGATTAAATTATAATTAATTCTGATATCTTTAAATTCTGATTTCGAAATTCCGATTTTTTCTATGTTCTGATTTCTTTTGTTCTGATTTTTAATTCTGATATTTTTATTGATTTTTTTAAATTCTGATTTTGAATTTTCTCATTTTTATTCTGATATTTAAATTATGAATTGTTATTCTGGTTTTCATTCTGATATTTAAATTCAGGTTTTTATCCTAATTTTAAAATTCTACAGAAAAAATCAGAACAACAATATTCGAAAAAATCAGAATTAAAAAATAAAAAACCAGAATTAAAACACTTATCATTTCAATTCTGATTTTTATTCTGATTTATTAAATTTATAATTTAATACCTAGCATTAGGCAACTCATTTCTCGCAATTTCCACAAGCTTGTCTGCAGTCTCAACATATCTAGCTGCTTGCTCATCCAATAAAAAGCGTCTAAAAAGAAATTTTTTCTTAGAATTATTAAAAATAAACCAACATAGAAGAAAGGGGCTCAAATTTTCTATTAGTTTTAAGCCAACGAACAATAGCCAGTAAACGAACAAAAACAAGACGAGTTGAATGGGCAAACTGAACAACACTAATTGTTCGATCTTGCGCTTTCTTCTGTAAATTAAGCGTATATAAAACTTGTAATTCGTGTGCTGTTTGATGAATAGCAAAATCAAGTAGTAAGGCCAAAGAAACGGTTGGTGGACCACACTGAGGCGGGACTGAAGGTAAGAGAGCCTTAAAAGCAAATATAATATGTTGGTCATAAAATACAAATGTTTGTATTTTAAAAATAAAAACATTTGTGTTTTTGACAAACATTTGTAAAAACAAGTTTATTTATAAAATGTTTTAATACACATGTTTACCAAAAAAACACAAACAAGGTTGTATTTTAAATAAAATACAACACATCAAAAACATGTGTTTCTTAAAAACATTATAATAAAAACATGTGTTTGTGTTTCATTAAAACAAGTTTGTTTTTAAAAATGTTTTTTATAAAATAAACATGTTTGTCAAAAACGTTTTTCTCGACAAAAACACATAAAAACACAACTTAATCAAAACATGTGTTTAAAAAAATAAAAATAAACTTGTTTGTGTTTTACTTGTAATTTACTAAAACAACTTTCATAAAAACATGTTTTTCTAACCATGTTTTGTTTATATTAAACAAAACACATGTTTGTAAATCGACAAACAAGTTTATTTTAAAAATCAGAACTTGTATTTTACAAAAACACAAATGTTTTTCTTAAATAAACAAAACCTTTAAATTCTGCGAACTAGAAGCAACAGAAGAGATTGTTTTAGCAACCGAGTCAACAACATTAACAGAATTTGTTTGGCCAACATTTTGAGATGGATTAAGCTAGAAATAATTTGTTTTAAAAATTGTTTAATAAAAACACCTTCATTTGTTCCATCATTAATTGATGCTGGTGTTGTTGTTGAGCTGGGGAATGTGAAGGAATTTGTGTAGCAAAAGACATGAAATAATTTTAAACAATCCTAAAAATTAAAAAAAAAATTTTTGCATTAAAAATTAAATATTCAAGACGAAAATAAATCGATAATCATTCAAAAAATCAATTAAAAATTTTTTTAATCAAGTGAAAATGAGGGTGAAAAAGAAAAGAATAAAATTCTTTAAAAAATAAAAAAAATAAAGCCACAAAAAATTAAAAAACTTTCGTTATCCCTGCATTGAAGAACCAGGAGTTGGATCGGCATAAGCATCCAATGTAGAAGAAGAAAGTAGTCGAGAACGTTGGACGTCATGGACTGTTTGTCTCCGAGAATCTGTAAAGAGAGAAATGTTTTAGAGATTGCTTTGATTTAATAAAAACACATGTTTTGACGAACATTATTTAATAAAACAAACATGTGTTTTGGTAAAAACACATGTTTGACTTAATTAAGAATGTTTGTAAATAAAACAAGCGTTAATAAAACAGGAATGTTTTTGTGTTTTACTAAAAACATAAAACTTGTTTGTAATGAAATAAACAAGTTTTAATAAAACAAACATGTTCGTGTTTGATAACAAATACAAACATGACTTGTTTGTATTTAATAAAATAATGTTTGTTTGAATAACAAAGTTTGTGTTTTAATACAAACACAACAAAACTTGTTTGTATTTTCGATAAAACAAACATGTTTTATTTTTTAAAAAAATGAAAAAAAATGTTTTATTTGAAAATGTTTTGTTTGTTTAAAATATGTTTACTTGATGTTATTTGTTTTGTACAACATTTAAAAATAGAAAACAAACACTGAATAAGCTGTGTTTGTGCCTGTTCAGTTTGTATATAACTCCCAGCATAAAACAACCCTATAACTATCGCTAAAAGTGCAGCAGAAAAAGCAGCTACTCGAATATCTTGATGCCTATCTTCTGTTCTGGGATCATCCTTGCAGTGGAGTACATCATGCCATAAATTCATTGTATCGTTCATCTAGTAATAAAAAATTAAATTGTTAAACGGTTAGAAAAATAAAAACACAAGAATAAATTATAAATAAAACAAGCTTTGATTTGTTTTTAAAACAAACAAAATTTAGATGTTTATTAAACATGTTTTTGTTCCTATATTTAATAAAACAGACATTTATTTGTTTTAGTAAAAAAACTTGTTTGTGTTTTACAAAAACAAGTTTTATCGATAAGATTATAAATAAACAAAATCAGCTTGTTTGTAATTAAACTTGTTTGTGTTTTATTAAAAACAAGTTGTGTTTGACAAAAAAATACAAACATATAAAACAAATGTTTGTGCTTCATGTTTTTTTCATTATTTTTAGCTTGTTTTAAAAACACAAACATCTAAAACACAAAAATAAAACACAAACAAGTCAAAAACACTTGTTTGTACTTCTTTGTGTTTTGTCTGTTTATTATAAACTTGTTCTTTGTTTTAACATAAAACAATTTAAAAACACAAACATTTAAAACATAAAAACACATACCATTGCCTCAACATCAACACAAAAATCAATGTTCGGCGCAGTATAAACCTTCCAATAATAATCAAAAAGAGAATCAAATTGTTTTGAACAATGTTGGCAAACAAATGGAGTGTCTTCTTCTTCTTTAAATGTTTGTAAACTTGTGTGTTTGTTGTTTTGAATGTTTTTAAGAATAAATGTTGCGTTAGAAATACAATCCCTCCAAACATTTAATAATTTAGAAAATGTTGACTTAAAAATTAAATTAATTTTAATTAAGGGAAAATTCCCAACTGTTTTATTATCAAGGTCGAAGGTAGCAGTTCCATTTGTTAAATCGCCATGAATTATTAGACAGGCTAAAAAATTAATTTTTTTAAATTTTTCCTAGGCAAAAGTAGAATTTCGATTTTAATGGTTTCAGAGGTTCTGGACAGATCTGAAAGAGTATCAGAGTCAATAAAAAATTTTTGGAATCCCAAGTAGAGCTGTGAATGAAGAAAAATGCTTGACAATTATAGCAGGGATGTGACAGGCAGTGCTGGGTATAGCTCCGGGAGCTAGCTCCGGAGCCGGCTCCGGCGGAGCCGGAGGGAGCTAAGATTTTGGAAACCCCGGAGCCGGAGCTGGAGCCGGAGCCAAGATTTTCAAACCCCGGAGCCCGGAGCCGGAGCCGGAGCCAAGGTTTTCCAATTCCCCACGGCTCCGGCTATACACCCCTAAAGATGGGTTAGAGAAAAAGAAGTAAGCAAAGATGGTGGGCGTGAAAAGAAAAGGAAGAGAAAATTGAGACGGGTAAAAAAGATTTTCTTTCCCTTCTTTCTCAATGTAGTTATGGTTGAATGGATAGTGAGTTAGGTTCCGAGTTTTATCCGTATAGTTTCGAAAAATATCACAACAAATAATTAAATAATTGTTTTTATTTGCAAAATAAATTGTAATAAGGATTTTTTTATTAAATAAAGCTGGATAAATTTTTTAAATTGATTAATTTTAGTCTCTTTTTTTTTAATTTTTCAAAATTTTCGCCTGCGGCGCAAAAAAAAGGAAGAAATCTGGCTTAAGGATCTTCCAAAATTCTCAAAATTTTCGCCTGCGGCGCAAAAAAAGGAAGAAATCTGGCTTAAGGATCTTCCAAAATTCTCAAAATTTTCGCCTGCGGCGCAAAAAGCAAGCGATAATGAGAGTGATAAGTCCACAATCTCCTATTCGCCCAATTCCCCGACAACCATCCCCCTTAATCCAGCTTAATTCCCCGATATCCACCTAAATCACACGATAATCCACCCAAATCCCGCTTAATCCATTGATACCACTCTCATTCTCTTATATCACTCGATATCCCCCTTTATCTACCCAAATCCCCCAATGAAAAATAATTAATTGATTTTCCACCCGGAGCCCGGAGCCAACATGGAGCGGCTCCGAAAATCGCCGGCTCCGGAGCCGGAGCTGGAGCCGGAGCCAAGATTTTAAAAGGCCGGAGCCCGGAGCCGGAGCCGGAGCCAACAAATGGCAAATACCCAGCACTGGTGACAGGTTACCCGAGGACCTTCTTTCGCCCAAACCCCAATCAGAGAAAATTTTCAAATCCCGATCTTTCTCCTCGACGCTTTAAAATCGGGGGAAAAAGATGAATTCTTGATCCAAAAATCTAGAAATCATCCCTGATCTAAAAATCCTTAATCCCGTTTAAGTTACCCCGGGACCTACACTTAGGTTTCAAATGATTTTGCTTTATAGTCTCTTACAGAATAAAAAAACCTAAAAATCTATAAAAAAATACTTTACATTGACACCTCGACTTTTCCCAAATTTGTTTTCCAAGTGCGCCAGACATTAAATGGGCATAACTGACGACATAATTTTCTGAAGAAAAAATTTTTTCAAAAAATTTTAAAAACCAAAAAAACCGTAAATAACAGTTGTACAGGTTCGATTATTGGCAGACAAGACATCCTTTGAAAAAATAAAAATTTTTAAAGCTTTTAAAAAATTTTAAGCATCCCAATTTAGCTTCGACTATAAAGAGGAAGGGGGATTCCATTTTTTAATAATAGATCAAACAACCCCTTAAATGGAAAATCGGAAATTCTTGGGAGTAATAATTCGAAAGATGGAATTGCAGTGAAAAAATAAAATTGTGTGTATTCACTTTGGCCTTAAACCCTAAAAACTTTATTTCAATAGGGGAAATTTTCGAAATTTCGGGGGTTTTCAGGATGCGTATTTCTTGAAAAAAATGTAGTCCTGTTTTTGTCCCGTTTATATGCCCAAATCCGTAGGGGACACTTAATCGGAGCGCTCTAAGCCTCGATTTTGACCGAAAACAAAGTCAAAGCTTTCAAAAATTTTTTAAATTAAAAAAACAAAAAAATAAACCAAATGTTGACTTTTATATTCCTCTTCTCTCAATTGGGCATATTGAATATAGCAACTGGTACAGACTTGTGGGGGTGCCTAAAAAACGAAAATTCATTGAGAATAATTAATTCCAATCAATTTCAGTTAAAAACACTTTTTGCAAAAAATGTGGACATTTGATCCCAAAATATAAAATTTCTCGTATTATAGCTGGAACCACTTTTTGACTAATTTACCATCCAAATACTTCCCCAAAAAAATAATAAAAAATTAACCGAATTTTCCACCGCACACCTCGCCATTTGTGCCTGTTTATCTGCCAGTTTCTAAAAAATAGTAAAAGTTGTATGTTTTACTGGTCCCTAGAAAAAAATTGAGGAAGTGTTCTTTCGATATCTGTCTTTTGATATCTCTTCGATTACGACTTCGAGGTCTTAGAAATTACCTCAAATTACATTTACCTCATTTACTTATCGAGGAAGAGTTTTTATGCTCTAGAATCGTTTCAAGTTCGAATTTACTTTAGACGATAGACAAAAAATAGACAAAATATGGACTCCATTCTTACACCGCAGACGCGATTACCTTATGGGAAATCTCAAAAATATCAAAAGAGGAACAATTGCTTAATTTTTAGGAATCAAAAAAGTACTAGGAACCAGCAATACCCCAAAAATAATTTAAAAAACCTTCAAATCCTCTCTACAGGCAAAATTGAGGTCCCAATCCTTATTTATGCCAAACGCAAAATCGGACGAATAAATAACACAAAATGAGAATATTTGCAAAAGTGAAGTTGTAAATGAAGAAAAATTGAAAGAATTGTGCATTTAATCTAAAAATTTTGGAAAAATCTAAAATTAAAATTTAAAAATTTTCAAGGTTAAATTTGAGTCTTTGAACAGCCTAAACAATTAATTATTGAATTAAAAGCAAAGAAAAATTTAAAAAATATCAGCAAAGGTCAGAGCAATAATCGAATCGGAAAAACAAAAAAGTCAGAAAATTTTTTCCGAGGTCAACCCAGACGAAGCGGGCCAGTTGAACGCCCGCCGATTTTTATGACTATAACCTTTTTAGGCTTGATCAAATCCGAATAAATCTTATATCCTTCGAAAGCCCTCGATGAGCCCATTCTTTTTCTTAACTGGATGGATCAAGTCTGATCACCAATTAAAAAGTTATAGGTTGATAAGTGCAAGAACCAGCCGCGCTCACCTGACCCCAATCCAGAAGACCTACAACGTTTTGGTCAACACGATTTTTTACTTTTTATTTGTTTACAAAATTAATCAGAGGATTTTAAAGAGTTAAAGGGGATAAAGAGACCGAATCAGAAAACTCAGAAAAAAAGCAGAATTCAGAAAAATATTAAAAAATTCCAATAATCAATCACAACAAATGAAGGAAAACTAAAAAGGTCAAATTGAGTCAGAAACTGTCCAAATTTCAATTTTAAAACTTAATTATGTCTGAGCATCTTAACCCCAATTTATTTCACAATTCTACTCATAAACAATCAAAAATATTACAGAAACCCCCCAAAAAATCAAACCAACATTTAAGGGGGAATTCCGGATTTCCCCCATTCCAAAAATTTCAGTAGTATATACACCAGTTTTATATCATTTTTTAGTTAACATTCATTTGCATTTTAAAGAGAAAAAATTAAATAAAAATAAATAAGATGAGGAGTAAAATAAGCACACAGATGGAGACACACGCCATTAAATTTTGAGAGTCCCGCCGTTACTTTTATTTTTAAAGGAACGTTAGAGTCTTATTGGACTCCTAAATTTTTAAAATTGATGCCGCAATGAAATCAGGGAAAAAGGGGGAGGGGGGGGGGGGTACGAAAGTAGTTGTCACTGAAATCAGGGGAAAAAAGGGGGGGGGGTAAGAAAGTGGTAAACCACACCCCACCGTCACGGCTACAAAAGGACATTTGGTCTACAACCCCCATTTTGGCCATTTTATTACCAGCTGATCAATTAAAACCTATTAAACTGTTGTTTTGACCAATTATCTTGCCGCAATTTGTAATTATGTTAAGTTTTATCTCTGAGGTTTTCTCGTGACGTTAATTTCACACAAAGCCGCGACGGTAATTTTCGCGCAAATTTTTAAAAACCTGCGACGTTAAAACTTTGTAAAAAAGTTTTATTTTTAAATTTCAGTGCATTCAAAAATAAATTTTAATTTAAATATCTTTATACAAAGTTAAACATACCAAAACTTTTCATTTACAAATTTTTCATTATTGATATTACCGCAATTAATAAATAATAAGTCGGACAAGTGCTAAAAATGATAATATCTTTTACTACAATGCGGCAAAACATTTAAAAAGAAAAAGAAAGAAAACTGATTATTATTGTCTTTATTTTTGCGCAGCAACAATCTAAAAAATATATTTAGAGGGTTAACATGTGTTTATATATAAATTTTTTTTGTTTAGAGCGGAAAGAAAGTTCATCAAAATGGCAAATTTGTTCAATTGTTTATTCTGAGAAATATGTGTCAATTTCTAGTGTTGTTGTTGTTCCAGCATTCGTCTATTTCTTGCCCTTATTTCCTGTCTCTCGTCTCTTGGACGAGTTATAGCTTAAAAAACTAAAAATTTCTATTTTTTAAATTTTATTATTATAGAGAAATTAAACTAACGCGCAAAAACTGAAGGCCGAACATGATTTACTGGCCTAACAATATTTTCCGGAACTGAGCAAGCGGGTAAAAGTTGACCATTTGTAAATCCTAGATAAATATTTTATATTATATAAACTCAGAATATAAAATTTAAAATAAATTTTTATTTTGCGAATAAATGGAATTGTAATAGGGTTTGCGAATAAATGAAGCGTGTGATTCAAATTTAATTTTTAATTTGATGACATTGGTGGGAAAATTAATCTTTTCTTTATTAATGTTGTTCATTGAACATACTCAGGGAAAATTGTGGAAGAAAAAAACGCTGACCTCTCTTTTCATATTAAGGTTAATTTTGATGACGGAAAAGGAAAGGAAAACTTTATAGACATTTATGCAGGGGAATTCCGGAATTTTCCCCCATTCCAAAAATTTTTTATATTAGTAGTATATAATAGGGTTTTATAACATTACTCAATTTTAGAGAATAATCCATTAAACAGAAAAATATTTAAGAAGAAAAGATGAGAAGCAAGACAGGTTAGAGAGATAGAAGAATAAGAAAGAAAATAAAGAAAGAAAAATAAAGAGAAAAATATTTCAAAATGTAAAATGGACAAAATACCCAACATCCAAAATACCAGAAATAGGTAGAGCTTCTTTTTACCGGGTGGGGGCTAACTCGAGGAATTCCAACTCACGGAACAGACAGGTCACGGAACGACGTGTCACTGAATTACCAAATCACGGAATGACCAAGTTAGCTCGACACGTTTTTACCTAGCAGGGGTATTCTGAAATTGATTTTAAAAAGCGTAAAACGAAACACAAAAAAGCGCTAGAATGTCCTCAACCACTTGGTACATAAAAACGGAATGATGATTCAATGGGATTTGTTTAAAAGTAAATGATGATTTTTAATTGGAAATTTTTCCATCAATTTAATTGACTAAATAATTTTAATAAAAATACACATTAATCCTTTAGTATTAATAAAAGTATATCAATGTTACGAGTTTTTATTAAATTTTTTCAAATTTTGTACTTTTGCAATGTATTAGGTAATTAAATTTAAAAATTTTTTTAAAAAATTCGGGATCGGATCCCTGGAGAAAAATATTGAAGAAATAGAAAAGGACACGGGGGAAGGCAGACGAACTATCACCCTAAAATTTAATTCAGTTAATATACCTACTTTCTTCTCTAAGAACTTCCTCTTATCGCCTCAATGTTTACCTCTACACTTTATGCACCAGAAGAATGGAGTTTGGACGATTCAACAAATACTCCTTTTTATTACGGTATACTTAAATTCCCCAAAATTTAAGCTAAATTCAAAATATTTTCAAGATGCTCAGCGTTGTGGAATGCCAATCCATATTGATGTAATTTTTAAATTTATAGGGGGTAGGGGAGCGAAATGGGGTACTTGTGTAGTTTCCCCCACATAAGCTCACCCTCTTATATTCACCCTTCCTTTTAATAAAGAAGAGGGAAAAATGGTCATGAAAAAGGAATCAATTTTCGCTTTTGCTGTGGTCTGTGTTGTGATTCTGTTGTAGAATTTAATTAAGAATAAAAAAGGGGCGGGGCTTATGGGGGGGGGGGGGGGAGGAATATACAGGTACTCGAAATAGCTCAAAATATTTTTTATTAAGAATCATGGATTTGTCCGTAGAGTAAAAAGATTTCGTCCTCCACATCTCCGACATCACCGCCACTTAAACAGGACACATGAACATGTACATAGAAAGGTGATGGGTGGATTCGAAGCAGAAGAAGGCGATCTGCCGTGGGCTGTATCTATACATGCAATTTATGGAGGAATTGGTGATGAACTAAATTTACCGTACCTTCTCAGAATAAGCCCCGGGGAGCTTTATCTCCTTTAACCCCCGATATCTCCCTTAATCCTCACAATACCTCTTATCCGTCTTAAGGCTCACAAATCCTCCTATATCCCTATTAATCCCCTTAGATCCTCAATATTTCCTAAATCCTTTTATTTACTCGTTAATCCCCCAAATACCCTCCTAATTACTTTTAATCCCTTTATATCTCTCCATGGAAACTCAACAGAGAAAACTCAACAATTATTCAATAATTAATTATTTTATTGAGGGAGGGGGCTTACTTTAGAGGGGTCTATTTTAAAAAGGGGCCTATTTATTTTCAAACAGATAATTAAAAAATATAGATGAAGCTATATGTTCTGGCACTCTCATTTCGAAGCGTCATGTAATATCAGCAGCGCATTGCTTTTTTAAATATGAAGCTACAACTGACAAGACGGGAAAATGCATGTATGTTATGCCTGCTTTACTCAAAAAATAGTGTCCATCGATTATCTAGAGCTTAATAATATGGGGTAGCACCTCGACAGTTTGGTGTCGTGTGTCGGTGTTTGCCGGGGTAGAACTTTCGGAGTCCCTCGAAAATCGAAACAGCTCTGGGTGGTATCCCATCTAAATTGGCATGATATGATACATTGGATCGAGTTGGCATGGCATATCTAGCCTGAAAAAGATTCGAACGTGTCCGACTCGTCGGACTGAATTTGAGACAAATAGCCAAAATAAATTTCAGCAAAATCTACACTAGTTTTAAGTAAAATTTAGTTCATATATACACGATGCAATCCCAGAAGAAGAGGTTGGAAAATATTACGCAGCCTATATTGGTTCAATATGCACTAAAGGAGATAATACTAAAGGTGAATGTAAATCTAATAGACAACAAAGACGTTTCTTTATTAAAAAGTGAAATGAATCCATTGGAATAGAATTTTTTATTCTTAAAATTTAGGGCAAAATATTCAGAGTATTTTGATTCACAATGTATTGGAGGTAGTGATTTTGCTCTCCTGGAATTGGAAGAGGATGTTCCTGCTTCTATAGCAAATCATATAGTAAAATACATTATGATTAGCTGGAACTTATACCCTTTAGAAGAGGTAGGTCGGAATTCCGATTTCCGAGTTCCGACCTTTGAGCCAGTTCCGATTTCCGGCTCTTCCGATTTCTCTGACTGTTCCGATCCACCTCTGCCCTTTAGGTACCCACCCCATTTATTCGCAAGCTCAAATGGTCAAAGTAGCCCTACTGAAGTCGGCGAGACACGCGCCGCAAACCACGCGCTTTGCGAGCGATTTAACTGTCGCTTGGTTTTGTACCCCGTAACGGAGACCTATTGTTGCCTTACATATAAATGGGGTGATTGGCGAATAAGTGAGGTAATAAAGGAGTGTATCTTGGGAATAGATGGTCGGGTACCTTAAGTGTATAAGTTGCGTTTAATCTATTTTAAACAGTCGGAACTCGTTTAAGTGCTTGTTGAATCTCCATCCAACTACTCGTTTAATTGACTGGCATTCGGATTCTAGACGTGTGTTAGCTTATGGATGGGGAGCAGATCGTAAATTTTAATAAAGATTATAATCTGTCCTTCTAAATTTGAAATTTTCTTTTACCCACACTCCATACGGCCTTACACAGCAGAGTTGTGCTGTTTCGCCTTTCTCCGAATTTTCGCTTTTCTGATGTTTCGCCTTTATGCTTTCATCTTTCGCTTTTTAAATTAAGTAAAATAGAACCCTTCTCCCTATTAACTATGCGCCGAAGCGGTGGGCCCTTTCCCAGCTATTATAGGATACAAGGGGAGAGTGTGATCAGGACAATCCTAGAAGACTTTCGGGGTTATCAAGTCCCTCAGTAACTTCTCTAACACCGAACACATTTAAGTAATCAAGCCCAGCTGCTTTACTATTAACCTTCGCCTTTTTGACTTTCGCCTTTTTGGTGTTTCGTCTTTCGCTTTTTAAACAAACTTTCGCCATTTGTATTAGGACCCTTTGTATTAGGCACCAAATAGAAGCTCAATAACGAAAGCCTTTAAATATTAACGAATTATTTTAAGCAAGTAATTGTACTGGACGTGGAACTGTCAAATGTTATAAGCAACAACAAAGGCAACTTAATTTGCTTGTATTGCCTGGAATTTGGAGAGATGAGGAATGCAGATCAGCATTGAGGGAAATACCTGTAAATGGTCAAAGAATATCTGGAATAAAGGATATTTTTTGTACTATGGAGAAGTCTGACGGAGCTGTTTGTAGTGTATGTAATTAAAATGATTAAACATAGTACTTGTGTTGTTACCCCCCCCCCCCCCCCCATAAGCCACGCCCCCTCTCCAATAGGCCCCGCCCCCTCCCATAAGCTCCGCCCCTTTTTTCTCGTCTTTTTAATAAATGACATAATGCCAACATTTTCCTTTTTATTTATTTCAGCTTACTCTATGGCAATAAGTACCCAGCTCTGCATTTTAGGACCTACGGTAACTCTGGGCGACTAAAGTTCTCTATTCACAAAAAGATTTTCTGGGAATAGGTTAACCTACTCACAACAGTCTCACAATACAGAACCCAGCAGGAGAGAAAATCGATTCTTTTTGCGTGCTCATTTATCTTTTCTTCATTATAATAAAGGAGTAAAAAGGGGCGGGGTTTATGGGGGGAAACTACACAAAAAAATTAAAATTTATTCCAATTAAAAAGGGAGACAGCGGAGGAGGTGTTATTGGACAATTTGAAGATGCAAGTTTTGGCGGTGTAAAGCGCTGGTTCCTTCTCGGTGTCATTTCATTTGGTAAATCTTGTATAGGAATTCATTTAGAAGTTGTTAATCCTGTTGCTCAGGCTAGTCTGCGTTTTAAAATAATTAAGCTCGAGTTATTTACGGCCTCAAGGGTATATGCCTGAGAATATACATGCCCTTTCTTAGTCTCTGTGTATAGGAGTAAGGCTGCTGATCCTTGTACCTGATATCCGGAACTTGTAGTTGAACAGAAAATTTTAGGGTAACTACCAGGGATGTGCCGAAAGTGTTTTTTAAAAATCGAAAGACGAAAGTCTTCTCTCGCTTCTATTTCACTCACATAACGTCATTAGGGGTTTATAAAAATTTCGCCTTACGCCCGAAAAAGCGAAAGGCGAAAATCGGGGAAAGACGAAATTTGACGAAAGATGATACTGGTACACCCCTGCTATCCGGGTCTTGTCAATTCGGGATATCCATAACCTCAACCTTGCTGAAAAAGCTTCCATTACAAATTAATTCTATATATTTATTTCAAGGGGCATACGAGTGTCGCCTACCATAGCGAACAAATAATTAAATGGATATATGGAGATGTGGATATATTGCCGCCTGTGATAGAACAATCACAGGTGAATAATAAAAACAAAAATTGTTTTGGTTTGAATTTAATATTTTTTAAATAGGAGGAATACGATTTTGAACTATTTGAGAACTTTGAAGTTGATAAATGTGGATAAAAATATTGGGATACTTGTTAGAATTTTTATGGTCAAATTTATTTAAAAATTAAAAGCAAAATAAATCGTGAATATTAAAATTTTTGTACTTGTGTAGTTCCCCTCCCTTACTCCTAAATAACAAACTTTCTCAGAATAATATTGCAATATTGAATAGAAAATAGAATTTATCAAAATTTTAAATAAAAGCATGTTAAATTGATATATAATATAAGGTACTAACGGCGGTACGACAATTGCGGATACGCACGTGCGGATGAGACGATTGCGGATATAAAATTTTTAAAAAGTTTAAGATTTTTTAAAGTTTTCAGTGCCACATCTGTCTAAAAATGATTCGGAAACCGTCAGAAGTATGAAGCTGACAGCCGGGACAAAAAAACGGAATATCTTTCAATAATTTTTAAAATTTTTAAAAAATTTTTAATCCGCAATTGTCGCATCCGCACGTGCGTATCCGCAATTGTCGTAACACCGTACTAACAAAAATATCTAACAAAAAACAAAAAATAACGGAAAAAAATTTTTTTGTTAAATAATTTTGAAGTTTTGAATAAATAAAATATTCCATACTTTAAAAAATAAATACTTTTCTTTACTAAAATGAAGAACACTTGAACAAAAAAAGCACCCGAAATGATTTTAAATGATAGGATTAAAGACCCGAGACCAAGGCTTGGCCCCTAGAGATGTATACATCAGAAATTCAACATTCGAGGTCATAAAAAGTATCCATTTAAAGTTAACTAAGCTACAAAAGTCAGAAAGAAAGAAAAAAATGAGGCGCTTGTCTAGTTTATGCGTCCAATTAACCTTTGAGTTAAACTTAGAAATGGACTGCTTAAGAAAAAACCTAATATGCTTCCTAATTAAAATAGCGCAGCCTCCTCCCCTACGATTAATTCTATTACATAAGACTATATTAAATTATTCGAGTATATCTAAATTAAAAAATTTGTGTTTGTTGTAAGCCAAGTTTCGGTTACAAAGAATATATCTATATTTCATGCACTTAGAATGCAAGAAATATTATCAATCTTATTTTTTATACATAGAACGTATGTTTATAAGACATCCTTTTATTTTTTTATTTAAGAGTTGATTAAAGTTTTTTTTCATGAGAAGTAGTCGGTTTAATAGTATATTTATAGAAGTAAAATGACTTTTTAGTTTTTTGGAAGTTATTTTAAAATTGTCTATCTCACTTCTTAATATATTGGAGACATAAATGTCATAGTAAGGTTGGCGGATAGTTGGAAATTTTCAGATATCCGGATCCGATATCGAACCGACAATTTCCGGATATACAGCCTTTTCGGATCCGGATCCGCCAACCTTAATAGTCAACACTTGGGTGCTCACTACGCAATTTAAAACATTGTTTAACAAGGTCTGCGCGAGATTTAAGCTAAGCAGCGGTTAAGGACTTTCTAACCTGTATACCGTATTTTCTCTAAAATAACCCCCCCCCCCCTCTAAAATAACCCCCCTCTAGAGGTTGATCGAAAAAAATACCCCCCCCCCTCTAAAATAACCCCCCTCTAGAGGTTGATCGAAAAAAATACCCCCCCCCCTCTAAAATAACCCCCCTCTAGAGGTTGATCGAAAAAAATAACCCCCCTCTAAAATAGCCCCCCCCTAAAATATTTAATTATTTTTTTGGCATTGCTATTTTTCAAACCACAGCACGGTTTAATCCCTATATTTCAATAAGATTAGAAATGATTATGGGGGATATCAGGGATTTGGAGGGATATAAGGGGATTCTCATGAATTAAGGGATAGCCAAGATAGGCATCTTAATCCAATCCTTTTTAATATTATTAAACTTTGGGACTTAACTGAGTTATATAAAAGTGGGATAATAATCTAAAATAAGTTCTTAATTAGGTATCCTGAACCTTAAACCAAGTTTTTTATGAATTTGTGGACTGAGGAGTACTTGATGAAAGTCCTTTGAAACGAAACACGGGGGTTAACTACTATTGACCAAGAAAAATCCATTTTTTTATTAGATGCATAAACTAGACAAGCGCCGAAAATGATTAGTTTCAACAAAAATATGGATACAGTTTATCATATTCCGTAATACTCAAGGAATCTGTTGTTGACCTTGTTGATTGGCTCCTCCTTCATATTTATAGATATGAAAAGGCCATTTCCCCAACAGAAAATCAAAGCCATCTACTTGAATTGCTGTTACAAAAATGTCCACAGCCATCATAGATAGAACAGCTTTAATTGAATAACAATCTATGATTTGTCTTTTTTATATACTATAGACCTGTTTATCCAAGTGTCGTAGGCCAGGCAATCAAATTTCACCAGGCATTTTTGGTTTAGAGTCTGTGACGATCCGATTAAAAATTGCCTCAGGCAAAGTAGACCAAAGTGCAATTGACCAAGTGTCGTAGGGTTCAGGCAATAGGGTTCCCCCAGGCAATCAAATTTCACCAGGCATTTTTGGTTTAGAGTCTGTGACGATCCGATTAAAAATTGCCTCAGGCAAAGTAGACCAAAGTGCAATTGACCAAGTGTCGTAGGGTTCAGGCAATAGGGTTCCCCCAGGCAATCAAATTTCACCAGGCATTTTTGGTTTAGAGTCTGTGACGATCCGATTAAAAATTGCCTCAGGCAAAGTAGACCAAAGTGCAATTGACCAAGTGTCGTAGGGTTCAGGCAATAGGGTTCCCCCAGGCAATCAAATTTCACCAGGCATTTTTGGTTTAGAGTCTGTGACGATCCGATTAAAAATTGCCTCAGGCAAAGTAGACCAAAGTGCAATTGACCAAGTGTCGTAGGGTTCAGGCAATAGGGTTCCCCCAGGCAATCAAATTTCACCAGGCATTTTTGGTTTAGAGTCTGTGACGATCCGATTAAAAATTGCCTCAGGCAAAGTAGACCAAAGTGCAATTGACCAAGTGTCGTAGGGTTCAGGCAATAGGGTTCCCCCAGGCAATCAAATTTCACCAGGCATTTTTGGTTTAGAGTCTGTGACGATCCGATTAAAAATTGCCTCAGGCAAAGTAGACCAAAGTGCAATTGACCAAGTGTCGTAGGGTTCAGGCAATAGGGTTCCCCCAGGCAATCAAATTTCACCAGGCATTTTTGGTTTAGAGTCTGTGACGATCCGATTAAAAATTGCCTCAGGCAAAGTAGACCAAAGTGCAATTGACCAAGTGTCGTAGGGTTCAGGCAATAGGGTTCCCCCAGGCAATCAAATTTCACCAGGCATTTTTGGTTTAGAGTCTGTGACGATCCGATTAAAAATTGCCTCAGGCAAAGTAGACCAAAGTGCAATTGACCAAGTGTCGTAGGGTTCAGGCAATAGGGTTCCCCCAGGCAATTTCAGGCAATTTCATCTTTAAAAAAGAATTTTCCAGGCTAAGTTGACTAAGGAAGCCCAGCGTAGAAGCCAACTACAATATTTAAAAAAAAATTAAATATGTTTTTGATAGTCTCATTTGTTTTCATTGACTCAAGTTTTTGCCAAATCATTAAAAAAAGATTACGACACTCCCGATTCCCAGGACGTCTCCGTTCCAAGTACTAAGGAAGCCCAGCGTTGCTTAACTTGCCAGATCGGACGGGATGGCGTGCTTTCAACGCGGTATGGTCGTAATCAATGGGTTGTCAATTTCTTAATATTTAAAACAAATTTCGCTGAGGCAAAGTGGGCGTGGCTTTTCGATGTTCGCTGTTCGCGGGAATGGTTTAAAGGAAAACTCAAATTGGGCTAATCTAGAAACTCGTGGAGAGAAATAATAGGATTAAAAAATTTTTTGAAAAATTTAAAGTTTATTATTATAATAAGCTTTGTTTTTTGAAGAATAAAGTTTATTGTTATTTATTTTTTAAAACTTTTAAAGTTTATAAAATTAAACTTATAACAATAAACTTCTAACAATCCTTTATTGACTCTCGCTGCAAAATTAATTTGGCTTCTGGCAATTGTCAGGAATTTAGCCGATTATAACTTTTGTGAATTTATAATTATAATTAATTATTGACATTCTTTTGCAAAGGATATTTAGTATGTTATCAGCTTCATTAATTTTTAATTTTCGACTTTTATTTCGGGATTTTGAATTCTAAAATTATCAATGTAATCATTATTAATGACAGCTTAATTACCAGCAGTCTCGGTAATTCAAGCTTTGCTAAATACCTAAATAAAAGATATCTGGTTGATCCTGCCTGAACTGATGTGTTTATTTCAAAGATTAAGCCATGCATGTATAAGTTTAATCGTTTATCGAGAAACCGCGAACGGCTCATTACAATGGCCATTATTTACTTGATCTTGATTGTCTAAATGGATAACTGTGGAAAAGCTAGAGCTAATACATGCACTAAAGCTTTGTCCTTACGGAAAAGCGCATTTATTAGAACAAAACCACGCGGCTTCGGCTGCTTCTTGTTGACTCAGAATAACTTAGCTGACCGCATGGCCTTGTGCCGGCGGCGTGTCTTTCAAGCGTCCACTTTATCAACTTGACGGGAGCATAATCGACTCCCGTGGTGGTGACGGATAACGGAGGATCAGGGTTCGACTCCGGAGAAGGGGCCTGAGAAATGGCCACTACGTCTAAGGATGGCAGCAGGCGCGCAAATTACCCACTCTCGGCTCGAGGAGGTAGTGACGAGAAATAACGAGACTGTTCTCTTTGAGGCCGGTCATCGGAATGGGTACAATTTAAACCCTTTAACGAGTATCAAGCAGAGGGCAAGTCTGGTGCCAGCAGCCGCGGTAATTCCAGCTCTGCAAATACATAGAATTATTGCTGCGGTTAGAAAGCTCATAGTTGGATTCGTATCGATACCTTGGAACCCTTCGGGTGTCTCTAGGTGTTATCGATTTATCGTAATGTTCGGTTTTGAGTCCTTAACAGGATTCTTAACAGGCATTGCAAGTTTACTTTGAACAAATCAGAGTGCTTCAAACAGGCGTTTTCGCTTGAATGATCGTG
The DNA here is from genome assembly GCA_036172955.1 of Meloidogyne arenaria. NCBI lineage: Eukaryota > Metazoa > Nematoda > Chromadorea > Rhabditida > Meloidogynidae > Meloidogyne > Meloidogyne arenaria. The sequence continues at coordinate 31,847 of JARQAB010000066.1, read as the reverse complement.
CATGGAATAATAGAAAATGATTTCGGTTCAGTTTTATTGGTTTTACGGACTGAGATAATGGTTAACAGAGACAAACGGGGGCATTTGTATGGTCCCGTGAGAGGTGAAATTCTTGGACCGTGGCCAGACAAACTACAGCGAAAGCATTTGCCAAGAATGTTTTTATTAATCAAGAACGAAAGTCAGAGGTTCGAAGGCGATCAGATACCGCCCTAGTTCTGACCGTAAACGATGCCAACTAGCGATCCGCCGATGGAAATTATATTGCCTTGGTGGGGAGCTTCCCGGAAACGAAAGTCTTCCGGTTCCGGGGGAAGTATGGTTGCAAAGCTGAAACTTAAAGGAATTGACGGAAGGGCACCACCAGGAGTGGAGCCTGCGGCTTAATTTGACTCAACACGGGGAAACTCACCCGGCCCGGACACTGTGAGGATTGACAGATTGATAGCTTTTTCATGATTCAGTGGATGGTGGTGCATGGCCGTTCTTAGTTCGTGGAGTGATTTGTCTGGTTTATTCCGATAACGAGCGAGACTCTAACCTACTAAATAGTTGGTACATACTCTTAGTGTATACAGCTTCTTAGAGGGATTTGCGGCGTTCAGCCGAAAGAAATTGAGCAATAACAGGTCTGTGATGCCCTTAGATGTCCGGGGCTGCACGCGCGCTACACTGGCAAAATCAACGTGCTTGTCCTACCCTGAAAGGGGCGGGTAAACCATTGAAAATTTGCCGTGATTGGGATCGGAAATTGCAATTATTTTCCGTGAACGAGGAATTCCAAGTAAGTGCGAGTCATCAGCTCGCGTTGATTACGTCCCTGCCCTTTGTACACACCGCCCGTCGCTGCCCGGGACTGAGCCATTTCGAGAAATTTGGGGACCGTTGATTTAATTTTTCTAAATTACTTTGATGGAAACCAATTTAATCGCAGTGGCTTGAACCGGGCAAAAGTCGTAACAAGGTAGCTGTAGGTGAACCTGCTGCTGGATCATTACTTTATGTGATGTTCAAATTTGAATTCGCAATGAAATGATCGTTGTGAAACGGCTGTCGCTGGTGTCTAAGTGTTGCTGATACGGTTGTGAACGTCCGTGGCTGTATATGTGGTGACATGTTAGGACTCTAATGAGTTTAAGACCTATTGAGCCTCTTAAGTGAGGCCGCCAGCAACCTTTTTTTTCTCTACATTTTAAAAAAAAACTAAAATTCTACCCTTATCGGTGGATCACTAGGCTCGTGGATCGATGAAGAACGCAGCAAACTGCGATAATTATTGCGAACTGCAGAAGTATTGAGCACAAAAGTTTTGAACGCAAATGGCCGCATTGAGGTCAAACTCTTTGCAACGTCTGGTTCAGGGTCATTTTCTCTTATAGCGGAAGCTTTAATTTCTATAATGATGTTGTTGCTTTATATTTTAAAAGGATTTTTGTTTATTCATGTATTAAATCTAACTGTGAAAATCAAACAATTTTGACCTGAACTCAGTCGAGAGCACCCGCTGAACTTAAGCATATCAGTAAGCGGAGGAAAAGAAACTAAATAGGATTCCCCCAGTAACGGCGAGTGAAAAGGGAAAAGTCCATCGCTAAATCGTTTTGCCTCAGGCATTATGAGGTGTAGCGTATAAGTCGTAAACTTTGATCTTTTGTCTCAAACAAGTCCCCTTGATAGAGGTTCCACAGAAGGTGCAAGTCCTGTACGTTGAGATAATTGATCGATATTTGCGTGCTTTAGAGTCGGGTTGTTTGGGATCGCAGCCCAAAGTCGGTGGTAAACTTCATCTAAGACTTAATATTGCCACGAGACCGATAGCAAACAAGTACTGTGAAGGAAAGTTGCAAAGCACTTTGAAGAGAGAGTTAAAGAGGACGTGAAACCGGTAAGGTGGAAACGGATAGAGTCGGCGTATCATTCAATTATTCAGTTACATTATTTTTATGTTGTGACCTCTGAGCTCCAGATTGGGACAGAGGGAATCAGCATAATTTTTTGTGGTGCATTTACTTGATTGGTGCTTGGGGATGTTTGAGGCAGATTTGTTTCCGTCGTTTTGAGGCCAGCTGCTGGTACCCAAACGGTGTTAGCATTTTTTGTCTTGGGCATTTGAGTATGGCTCACGTGTATTTATTGGACAGATCTGAGTGTAAGTTACGGTCGCATGCGACACGTGCTTTTCAATTAGTTCGGTCCAGTTAATGCTCTCGTACTCGTTCCCCATGTAAAAGCCGGTCATCTATCCGACCCGTCTTGAAACACGGACCAAGGAGTTTATCGTGTGCGCAAGTTTTTGGGTGTTAAAAACTTAAAAGCGAAATGAAAGTAAATGACTCTTTAGAGTCTGATGTGCGATCTTGTAAAAAAGTGTAGTGTAGCTGTAGCTGTAAAGTGTAGCTGGTTCCCTCTGAAGTTTCCCCCAGGATAGCTGGAGCTCAAGAGTAGTTATACTCGGTAAAGCGAATGATTAGAGGACTTGGGAACGAAATGTTCTTAACCTATTCTCAAACTCTAAATGGTTATGATGTCAAAGTTGCTTGATTTTGAACTTTGGCGTTGAATACGAGCTCCAAGTGGGCCATTTTTGGTAAGCAGAACTGGCGATGTGGGATGAACCAAACGCGGAGTTGCGGTGCCAAAGTATCCGCTCATTAGACCCCATAAAAGGTGTTGGTTGATACAGACAGCAGGACGGTGGCCATGGAAGTCGGAATCCGCTAAGGAGTGTGTAACAACTCACCTGCCGAATCAACTAGCCCTGAAAATGGATGGCGCTGGAGCGGGTCACCTATACTCTGCCGTCATAAGCTTGTATTTTGTTAAAAAGTCTTGCAATGACGTGTAAGAGGGTCGTAGTGGTTGCGTTGAAGGCTTTGGGTGTGCACCCAGCTGGAGCTTCCACTAGTGCAGATCTTGGTGGTAGTAGCAAATATTCAAGTGAGATCCTTGAAGACTGAAGTGGAGAAGGGTTCCACGTGAACAGCAGTTGAATGTGGGTCAGTCGATCCTAAGGCACCGGCTAAAGCCGTCTAGACACTGCGGGGAGATGAGATACTTAACGGTAACTTGTCTACCTGGTTGCCGAAAGGGAAGTGGGGCATGGGAGATTGTGATCCGCAGGCATGGGAGATTGTGATGGTGGATTGTGATCATGGGAGATTGTGGGAGATTGTGGAGATTGTGATCCGCGAGGATTACTTTGCGCGGTGACGCAAACGAACTCGCAGACCTCGTGTGGAGTCCGGGCCAGAGTTCTCTTTTCTGGTTTAGAGATCATGTCCATGGAAGTGGCTCAGCCTGAGATAGGGATACTGGTCTTGTAAAGCGCAGCGGTTCCTGTTGTGTCCCGTGTGCTCCACATGAGCCGTGAAAATGCGAGGGAGGCAATTTAAAATCTCCTGCCTGATCGTACCCATATCCGCAGCAGGTCTCCAAGGTGAACAGCCTCTAGTCGATAGAATAATGTAGGTAAGGGAAGTCGGCAAATTAGATTCGTAACTTCGGGAAAAGAATTGGCTCTAAAGGTTGGGTCAGTCGGGCTGTTGTGTGAAACTGGTGGACTTTGCTCGTGGCTGCTTGAGCTTCCTTACGGGGCGGCGCTTGTGGACTAGTAGTGAGGACTGCTTGTGGAGTGCTTCAGCTGCGTGCTATTTCGCAAGATATAGTACTTCGATTGGCGCTGAACAACCAGTTTAGAACTGGCACGAACTCCGGGAATCCGACTGTCTAATTAAAACAGAGGAGACGGATGGTCCTTGCAGGACGTTGACCGTGTCTGATTTCTGCCCAGTGCTCTGAATGTTAAGCCAAGGAAACTTGATTAAGCGCGGGTAAACGGCGGGAGTAACTATGACTCTCTTAAGGTAGCCAAATGCCTCGTCGGCTAACTACCGACGCGCACGAATGGATCAACGAGATTCCCACTGTCCCTATCTACTATCTAGCGAAACCACAGCCAAGGGAACGGGCTTGGCAAATTTAGCGGGGAAAGAAGACCCTGTTGAGCTTGACTCTAGTCTGACTTTGTGAAGAATCATGAGAGGTGTAGCATAAGTGGGAGTCGCAAGACAACAGTGAAATACCACTACTTTCATCGATTCCTTACTTAATCGGTAAAACGGGAGTTGTGTCTAAGGACCTTCATTTTTGTTTTAAGACTTGCCACTCGGTGGTTGGTTGACTCGCGCCGATGACATTGTCAGGCGGGGAGTTTGACTGGGGCGGTACATCTGTCAAATTGTAACGCAGGTGTCCTAAGGCGAGCTCAGAGAGGACGGAAACCTCTCGTTGAGCAAAAAGGCAAATGCTTACTTGATCTTGATTTTCAGTACGAATACAGACCGCGAAAGCGTGGCTTATCGATCCTTTTGAGTTTGTAAAGTTTACAGCAAGAGGTGTCAGAAAAGTTACCACAGGGATAACTGGCTTGTGGCGGCCAAGCGTCCATAGCGACGTCGCTTTTTGATCCTTCGATGTCGGCTCTTCCTATCATTGCGAAACAGAATTCGCCAAGCGTTGGATTGTTCACCCACCAATAGGGAACGTGAGCTGGGTTTAGACCGTCGTGAGACAGGTTAGTTTTACCCTACTAAATACTTGTTGCTATGATGGTAATCCTGCTTAGTACGAGAGGAACCGCAGGTTCAGACATTTGGTTCATGTGCTTGGTCGATAGGCCAATGGCGCGAAGCTACCATCTGAGGGATTATGACTGAACGCCTCTAAGTCAGAATCCCGCCCAGTCATGATAGCAATATATATCGCTCTCCGGTGTCGGAAGGCAAAATGTATGCCATTTTTTGTGGTAGTACAAGCCCCAGTATCTGGCATTTTCTTTCTACTATAATTGGTAGTTGGTTGCTAAAAGCTTAGCACTCCTCGTGCATGTGTAACGTCGGGGCGCAAAATCACTTGTATACGACTTGAATACTGGTCAGGGGGTTGTAATCAGTAGAGCAGCTCTTCGCTGCGATCTGTTGAGACTTAGCCCTTGATCGGATGATTTGTCTTTTTTATATACTATAGACCTGTTTATCCAAGTGTCGTAGGCCAGGCAATCAAATTTCACCAGGCATTTTTGGTTTAGAGTCTGTGACGATCCGATTAAAAATTGCCTCAGGCAAAGTAGACCAAAGTGCAATTGACCAAGTGTCGTATTGACCAAGTGTCGTAGTGTCCGCAAACCACGCGCTTTGCGAGCGATTTAACTGTCGCTTGGTTTTGTACCCCGTAACGGAGACCTATTGTTGCCTTACATATAAATGGGGTGATTGGCGAATAAGTGAGGTAATAAAGGAGTGTATCTTGGGAATAGATGGTCGGGTACCTTAAGTGTATAAGTTGCGTTTAATCTATTTTAAACAGTCGGAACTCGTTTAAGTGCTTGTTGAATCTCCATCCAACTACTCGTTTAATTGACTGGCATTCGGATTCTAGACGTGTGTTAGCTTATGGATGGGGAGCAGATCGTAAATTTTAATAAAGATTATAATCTGTCCTTCTAAATTTGAAATTTTCTTTTACCCACACTCCATACGGCCTTACACAGCAGAGTTGTGCTGTTTCGCCTTTCTCCGAATTTTCGCTTTTCTGATGTTTCGCCTTTATGCTTTCATCTTTCGCTTTTTAAATTAAGTAAAATAGAACCCTTCTCCCTATTAACTATGCGCCGAAGCGGTGGGCCCTTTCCCAGCTATTATAGGATACAAGGGGAGAGTGTGATCAGGACAATCCTAGAAGACTTTCGGGGTTATCAAGTCCCTCAGTAACTTCTCTAACACCGAACACATTTAAGTAATCAAGCCCAGCTGCTTTACTATTAACCTTCGCCTTTTTGACTTTCGCCTTTTTGGTGTTTCGTCTTTCGCTTTTTAAACAAACTTTCGCCATTTGTATTAGGACCCTTTGTATTAGGCACCAAATAGAAGCTCAATAACGAAAGCCTTTAAATATTAACGAATTATTTTAAGCAAGTAATTGTACTGGACGTGGAACTGTCAAATGTTATAAGCAACAACAAAGGCAACTTAATTTGCTTGTATTGCCTGGAATTTGGAGAGATGAGGAATGCAGATCAGCATTGAGGGAAATACCTGTAAATGGTCAAAGAATATCTGGAATAAAGGATATTTTTTGTACTATGGAGAAGTCTGACGGAGCTGTTTGTAGTGTATGTAATTAAAATGATTAAACATAGTACTTGTGTAGTTACCCCCCCCCCCCCATAAGCCACGCCCCCTCTCCAATAGGCCCCGCCCCCTCCCATAAGCTCCGCCCCTTTTTTCTCGTCTTTTTAATAAATGACATAATGCCAACATTTTCCTTTTTATTTATTTCAGCTTACTCTATGGCAATAAGTACCCAGCTCTGCATTTTAGGACCTACGGTAACTCTGGGCGACTAAAGTTCTCTATTCACAAAAAGATTTTCTGGGAATAGGTTAACCTACTCACAACAGTCTCACAATACAGAACCCAGCAGGAGAGAAAATCGATTCTTTTTGCGTGCTCATTTATCTTTTCTTCATTATAATAAAGGAGTAAAAAGGGGCGGGGTTTATGGGGGGAAACTACACAAAAAAATTAAAATTTATTCCAATTAAAAAGGGAGACAGCGGAGGAGGTGTTATTGGACAATTTGAAGATGCAAGTTTTGGCGGTGTAAAGCGCTGGTTCCTTCTCGGTGTCATTTCATTTGGTAAATCTTGTATAGGAATTCATTTAGAAGTTGTTAATCCTGTTGCTCAGGCTAGTCTGCGTTTTAAAATAATTAAGCTCGAGTTATTTACGGCCTCAAGGGTATATGCCTGAGAATATACATGCCCTTTCTTAGTCTCTGTGTATAGGAGTAAGGCTGCTGATCCTTGTACCTGATATCCGGAACTTGTAGTTGAACAGAAAATTTTAGGGTAACTACCAGGGATGTGCCGAAAGTGTTTTTTAAAAATCGAAAGACGAAAGTCTTCTCTCGCTTCTATTTCACTCACATAACGTCATTAGGGGTTTATAAAAATTTCGCCTTACGCCCGAAAAAGCGAAAGGCGAAAATCGGGGAAAGACGAAATTTGACGAAAGATGATACTGGTACACCCCTGCTATCCGGGTCTTGTCAATTCGGGATATCCATAACCTCAACCTTGCTGAAAAAGCTTCCATTACAAATTAATTCTATATATTTATTTCAAGGGGCATACGAGTGTCGCCTACCATAGCGAACAAATAATTAAATGGATATATGGAGATGTGGATATATTGCCGCCTGTGATAGAACAATCACAGGTGAATAATAAAAACAAAAATTGTTTTGGTTTGAATTTAATATTTTTTAAATAGGAGGAATACGATTTTGAACTATTTGAGAACTTTGAAGTTGATAAATGTGGATAAAAATATTGGGATACTTGTTAGAATTTTTATGGTCAAATTTATTTAAAAATTAAAAGCAAAATAAATCGTGAATATTAAAATTTTTGTACTTGTGTAGTTCCCCTCCCTTACTCCTAAATAACAAACTTTCTCAGAATAATATTGCAATATTGAATAGAAAATAGAATTTATCAAAATTTTAAATAAAAGCATGTTAAATTGATATATAATATAAGGTACTAACGGCGGTACGACAATTGCGGATACGCACGTGCGGATGAGACGATTGCGGATATAAAATTTTTAAAAAGTTTAAGATTTTTTAAAGTTTTCAGTGCCACATCTGTCTAAAAATGATTCGGAAACCGTCAGAAGTATGAAGCTGACAGCCGGGACAAAAAAACGGAATATCTTTCAATAATTTTTAAAATTTTTAAAAAATTTTTAATCCGCAATTGTCGCATCCGCACGTGCGTATCCGCAATTGTCGTAACACCGTACTAACAAAAATATCTAACAAAAAACAAAAAATAACGGAAAAAAATTTTTTTGTTAAATAATTTTGAAGTTTTGAATAAATAAAATATTCCATACTTTAAAAAATAAATACTTTTCTTTACTAAAATGAAGAACACTTGAACAAAAAAAGCACCCGAAATGATTTTAAATGATAGGATTAAAGACCCGAGACCAAGGCTTGGCCCCTAGAGATGTATACATCAGAAATTCAACATTCGAGGTCATAAAAAGTATCCATTTAAAGTTAACTAAGCTACAAAAGTCAGAAAGAAAGAAAAAAATGAGGCGCTTGTCTAGTTTATGCGTCCAATTAACCTTTGAGTTAAACTTAGAAATGGACTGCTTAAGAAAAAACCTAATATGCTTCCTAATTAAAATAGCGCAGCCTCCTCCCCTACGATTAATTCTATTACATAAGACTATATTAAATTATTCGAGTATATCTAAATTAAAAATTTGTGTTTGTTGTAAGCCAAGTTTCGGTTACAAAGAATATATCTATATTTCATGCACTTAGAATGCAAGAAATATTATCAATCTTATTTTTTATACATAGAACGTATGTTTATAAGACATCCTTTTATTTTTTTATTTAAGAGTTGATTAAAGTTTTTTTTCATGAGAAGTAGTCGGTTTAATAGTATATTTATAGAAGTAAAATGACTTTTTAGTTTTTTGGAAGTTATTTTAAAATTGTCTATCTCACTTCTTAATATATTGGAGACATAAATGTCATAGTAAGGTTGGCGGATAGTTGGAAATTTTCAGATATCCGGATCCGATATCGAACCGACAATTTCCGGATATACAGCCTTTTCGGATCCGGATCCGCCAACCTTAATAGTCAACACTTGGGTGCTCACTACGCAATTTAAAACATTGTTTAACAAGGTCTGCGCGAGATTTAAGCTAAGCAGCGGTTAAGGACTTTCTAACCTGTATACCGTATTTTCTCTAAAATAACCCCCCCCCCTCTAAAATAACCCCCTCTAAAATAACCCCCCTCTAGAGGTTGATCGAAAAAAATACCCCCCCCCCCTCTAAAATACCCCCCCTCTAGAGGTTGATCGAAAAAAAATACCCCCCCCCCCTCTAAAATAACCCCCCTCTAGAGGTTGATCGAAAAAAATAACCCCCCTCTAAAATAGCCCCCCCCCTAAAATATTTAATTATTTTTTTGGCATTGCTATTTTTCAAACCACAGCACGGTTTAATCCCTATATTTCAATAAGATTAGAAATGATTATGGGGGATATCAGGGATTTGGAGGGATATAAGGGGATTCTCATGAATTAAGGGATAGCCAAGATAGGCATCTTAATCCAATCCTTTTTAATATTATTAAACTTTGGGACTTAACTGAGTTATATAAAAGTGGGATAATAATCTAAAATAAGTTCTTAATTAGGTATCCTGAACCTTAAACCAAGTTTTTTATGAATTTGTGGACTGAGGAGTACTTGATGAAAGTCCTTTGAAACGAAACACGGGGGTTAACTACTATTGACCAAGAAAAATCCATTTTTTTATTAGATGCATAAACTAGACAAGCGCCGAAAATGATTAGTTTCAACAAAAATATGGATACAGTTTATCATATTCCGTAATACTCAAGGAATCTGTTGTTGACCTTGTTGATTGGCTCCTCCTTCATATTTATAGATATGAAAAGGCCATTTCCCCAACAGAAAATCAAAGCCATCTACTTGAATTGCTGTTACAAAAATGTCCACAGCCATCATAGATAGAACAGCTTTAATTGAATAACAATCTATGATTTGTCTTTTTTATATACTATAGACCTGTTTATCCAAGTGTCGTAGGCCAGGCAATCAAATTTCACCAGGCATTTTTGGTTTAGAGTCTGTGACGATCCGATTAAAAATTGCCTCAGGCAAAGTAGACCAAAGTGCAATTGACCAAGTGTCGTAGGGTTCAGGCAATAGGGTTCCCCCAGGCAATCAAATTTCACCAGGCATTTTTGGTTTAGAGTCTGTGACGATCCGATTAAAAATTGCCTCAGGCAAAGTAGACCAAAGTGCAATTGACCAAGTGTCGTAGGGTTCAGGCAATAGGGTTCCCCCAGGCAATCAAATTTCACCAGGCATTTTTGGTTTAGAGTCTGTGACGATCCGATTAAAAATTGCCTCAGGCAAAGTAGACCAAAGTGCAATTGACCAAGTGTCGTAGGGTTCAGGCAATAGGGTTCCCCCAGGCAATCAAATTTCACCAGGCATTTTTGGTTTAGAGTCTGTGACGATCCGATTAAAAATTGCCTCAGGCAAAGTAGACCAAAGTGCAATTGACCAAGTGTCGTAGGGTTCAGGCAATAGGGTTCCCCCAGGCAATCAAATTTCACCAGGCATTTTTGGTTTAGAGTCTGTGACGATCCGATTAAAAATTGCCTCAGGCAAAGTAGACCAAAGTGCAATTGACCAAGTGTCGTAGGGTTCAGGCAATAGGGTTCCCCCAGGCAATCAAATTTCACCAGGCATTTTTGGTTTAGAGTCTGTGACGATCCGATTAAAAATTGCCTCAGGCAAAGTAGACCAAAGTGCAATTGACCAAGTGTCGTAGGGTTCAGGCAATAGGGTTCCCCCAGGCAATCAAATTTCACCAGGCATTTTTGGTTTAGAGTCTGTGACGATCCGATTAAAAATTGCCTCAGGCAAAGTAGACCAAAGTGCAATTGACCAAGTGTCGTAGGGTTCAGGCAATAGGGTTCCCCCAGGCAATCAAATTTCACCAGGCATTTTTGGTTTAGAGTCTGTGACGATCCGATTAAAAATTGCCTCAGGCAAAGTAGACCAAAGTGCAATTGACCAAGTGTCGTAGGGTTCAGGCAATAGGGTTCCCCCAGGCAATCAAATTTCACCAGGCATTTTTGGTTTAGAGTCTGTGACGATCCGATTAAAAATTGCCTCAGGCAAAGTAGACCAAAGTGCAATTGACCAAGTGTCGTAGGGTTCAGGCAATAGGGTTCCCCCAGGCAATCAAATTTCACCAGGCATTTTTGGTTTAGAGTCTGTGACGATCCGATTAAAAATTGCCTCAGGCAAAGTAGACCAAAGTGCAATTGACCAAGTGTCGTAGGGTTCAGGCAATAGGGTTCCCCCAGGCAATCAAATTTCACCAGGCATTTTTGGTTTAGAGTCTGTGACGATCCGATTAAAAATTGCCTCATGCAAAGTAGACCAAAGTGCAATTGACCAAGTGTCGTAGGGTTCAGGCAATAGGGTTCCCCCAGGCAATCAAATTTCACCAGGCATTTTTGGTTTAGAGTCTGTGACGATCCGATTAAAAATTGCCTCAGGCAAAGTAGACCAAAGTGCAATTGACCAAGTGTCGTAGGGTTCAGGCAATAGGGTTCCCCCAGGCAATCAAATTTCACCAGGCATTTTTGGTTTAGAGTCTGTGACGATCCGATTAAAAATTGCCTCAGGCAAAGTAGACCAAAGTGCAATTGACCAAGTGTCGTAGGGTTCAGGCAATAGGGTTCCCCCAGGCAATTTCAGGCAATTTCATCTTTAAAAAAGAATTTTCCAGGCTAAGTTGACTAAGGAAGCCCAGCGTAGAAGCCAACTACAATATTTAAAAAAAATTAAATATGTTTTTGATAGTCTCATTTGTTTTCATTGACTCAAGTTTTTGCCAAATCATTAAAAAAGATTACGACACTCCCGATTCCCAGGACGTCTCCGTTCCAAGTACTAAGGAAGCCCAGCGTTGCTTAACTTGCCAGATCGGACGGGATGGCGTGCTTTCAACGCGGTATGGTCGTAATCAATGGGTTGTCAATTTCTTAATATTTAAAACAAATTTCGCTGAGGCAAAGTGGGCGTGGCTTTTCGATGTTCGCTGTTCGCGGGAATGGTTTAAAGGAAAACTCAAATTGGGCTAATCTAGAAACTCGTGGAGAGAAATAATAGGATTAAAAAATTTTTTGAAAAATTTAAAGTTTATTATTATAATAAGCTTTGTTTTTTGAAGAATAAAGTTTATTGTTATTTATTTTTTAAAACTTTTAAAGTTTATAAAATTAAACTTATAACAATAAACTTCTAACAATCCTTTATTGACTCTCGCTGCAAAATTAATTTGGCTTCTGGCAATTGTCAGGAATTTAGCCGATTATAACTTTTGTGAATTTATAATTATAATTAATTATTGACATTCTTTTGCAAAGGATATTTAGTATGTTATCAGCTTCATTAATTTTTAATTTTCGACTTTTATTTCGGGATTTTGAATTCTAAAATTATCAATGTAATCATTATTAATGACAGCTTAATTACCAGCAGTCTCGGTAATTCAAGCTTTGCTAAATACCTAAATAAAAGATATCTGGTTGATCCTGCCTGAACTGATGTGTTTATTTCAAAGATTAAGCCATGCATGTATAAGTTTAATCGTTTATCGAGAAACCGCGAACGGCTCATTACAATGGCCATTATTTACTTGATCTTGATTGTCTAAATGGATAACTGTGGAAAAGCTAGAGCTAATACATGCACTAAAGCTTTGTCCTTACGGAAAAGCGCATTTATTAGAACAAAACCACGCGGCTTCGGCTGCTTCTTGTTGACTCAGAATAACTTAGCTGACCGCATGGCCTTGTGCCGGCGGCGTGTCTTTCAAGCGTCCACTTTATCAACTTGACGGGAGCATAATCGACTCCCGTGGTGGTGACGGATAACGGAGGATCAGGGTTCGACTCCGGAGAAGGGGCCTGAGAAATGGCCACTACGTCTAAGGATGGCAGCAGGCGCGCAAATTACCCACTCTCGGCTCGAGGAGGTAGTGACGAGAAATAACGAGACTGTTCTCTTTGAGGCCGGTCATCGGAATGGGTACAATTTAAACCCTTTAACGAGTATCAAGCAGAGGGCAAGTCTGGTGCCAGCAGCCGCGGTAATTCCAGCTCTGCAAATACATAGAATTATTGCTGCGGTTAGAAAGCTCATAGTTGGATTCGTATCGATACCTTGGAACCCTTCGGGTGTCTCTAGGTGTTATCGATTTATCGTAATGTTCGGTTTTGAGTCCTTAACAGGATTCTTAACAGGCATTGCAAGTTTACTTTGAACAAATCAGAGTGCTTCAAACAGGCGTTTTCGCTTGAATGATCGTGCATGGAATAATAGAAAATGATTTCGGTTCAGTTTTATTGGTTTTACGGACTGAGATAATGGTTAACAGAGACAAACGGGGGCATTTGTATGGTCCCGTGAGAGGTGAAATTCTTGGACCGTGGCCAGACAAACTACAGCGAAAGCATTTGCCAAGAATGTTTTTATTAATCAAGAACGAAAGTCAGAGGTTCGAAGGCGATCAGATACCGCCCTAGTTCTGACCGTAAACGATGCCAACTAGCGATCCGCCGATGGAAATTATATTGCCTTGGTGGGGAGCTTCCCGGAAACGAAAGTCTTCCGGTTCCGGGGGAAGTATGGTTGCAAAGCTGAAACTTAAAGGAATTGACGGAAGGGCACCACCAGGAGTGGAGCCTGCGGCTTAATTTGACTCAACACGGGGAAACTCACCCGGCCCGGACACTGTGAGGATTGACAGATTGATAGCTTTTTCATGATTCAGTGGATGGTGGTGCATGGCCGTTCTTAGTTCGTGGAGTGATTTGTCTGGTTTATTCCGATAACGAGCGAGACTCTAACCTACTAAATAGTTGGTACATACTCTTAGTGTATACAGCTTCTTAGAGGGATTTGCGGCGTTCAGCCGAAAGAAATTGAGCAATAACAGGTCTGTGATGCCCTTAGATGTCCGGGGCTGCACGCGCGCTACACTGGCAAAATCAACGTGCTTGTCCTACCCTGAAAGGGGCGGGTAAACCATTGAAAATTTGCCGTGATTGGGATCGGAAATTGCAATTATTTTCCGTGAACGAGGAATTCCAAGTAAGTGCGAGTCATCAGCTCGCGTTGATTACGTCCCTGCCCTTTGTACACACCGCCCGTCGCTGCCCGGGACTGAGCCATTTCGAGAAATTTGGGGACCGTTGATTTAATTTTTCTAAATTACTTTGATGGAAACCAATTTAATCGCAGTGGCTTGAACCGGGCAAAAGTCGTAACAAGGTAGCTGTAGGTGAACCTGCTGCTGGATCATTACTTTATGTGATGTTCAAATTTGAATTCGCAATGAAATGATCGTTGTGAAACGGCTGTCGCTGGTGTCTAAGTGTTGCTGATACGGTTGTGAACGTCCGTGGCTGTATATGTGGTGACATGTTAGGACTCTAATGAGTTTAAGACCTATTGAGCCTCTTAAGTGAGGCCGCCAGCAACCTTTTTTTTCTCTACATTTTAAAAAAAAAACTAAAATTCTACCCTTATCGGTGGATCACTAGGCTCGTGGATCGATGAAGAACGCAGCAAACTGCGATAATTATTGCGAACTGCAGAAGTATTGAGCACAAAAGTTTTGAACGCAAATGGCCGCATTGAGGTCAAACTCTTTGCAACGTCTGGTTCAGGGTCATTTTCTCTTATAGCGGAAGCTTTAATTTCTATAATGATGTTGTTGCTTTATATTTTAAAAGGATTTTTGTTTATTCATGTATTAAATCTAACTGTGAAAATCAAACAATTTTGACCTGAACTCAGTCGAGAGCACCCGCTGAACTTAAGCATATCAGTAAGCGGAGGAAAAGAAACTAAATAGGATTCCCCCAGTAACGGCGAGTGAAAAGGGAAAAGTCCATCGCTAAATCGTTTTGCCTCAGGCATTATGAGGTGTAGCGTATAAGTCGTAAACTTTGATCTTTTGTCTCAAACAAGTCCCCTTGATAGAGGTTCCACAGAAGGTGCAAGTCCTGTACGTTGAGATAATTGATCGATATTTGCGTGCTTTAGAGTCGGGTTGTTTGGGATCGCAGCCCAAAGTCGGTGGTAAACTTCATCTAAGACTTAATATTGCCACGAGACCGATAGCAAACAAGTACTGTGAAGGAAAGTTGCAAAGCACTTTGAAGAGAGAGTTAAAGAGGACGTGAAACCGGTAAGGTGGAAACGGATAGAGTCGGCGTATCATTCAATTATTCAGTTACATTATTTTTATGTTGTGACCTCTGAGCTCCAGATTGGGACAGAGGGAATCAGCATAATTTTTTGTGGTGCATTTACTTGATTGGTGCTTGGGGATGTTTGAGGCAGATTTGTTTCCGTCGTTTTGAGGCCAGCTTGCTGGTACCCAAACGGTGTTAGCATTTTTTGTCTTGGGCATTTGAGTATGGCTCACGTGTATTTATTGGACAGATCTGAGTGTAAGTTACGGTCGCATGCGACACGTGCTTTTCAATTAGTTCGGTCCAGTTAATGCTCTCGTACTCGTTCCCCATGTAAAAGCCGGTCATCTATCCGACCCGTCTTGAAACACGGACCAAGGAGTTTATCGTGTGCGCAAGTTTTTGGGTGTTAAAAACTTAAAAGCGAAATGAAAGTAAATGACTCTTTAGAGTCTGATGTGCGATCTTGTAAAAAAGTGTAGCATGGCCCCATTCTAACTGTTTACAGTAGGGTGGCGGAAGAGCGTACGCGGTGAGACCCGAAAGATGGTGAACTATTCCTGAGCAGGACGAAGCCAGAGGAAACTCTGGTGGAAGTCCGAAGCGGTTCTGACGTGCAAATCGATCGTCTGACTTGGGTATAGGGGCGAAAGACTAATCGAACCATCTAGTAGCTGGTTCCCTCTGAAGTTTCCCCAGGATAGCTGGAGCTCAAGAGTAGTTATACTCGGTAAAGCGAATGATTAGAGGACTTGGGAACGAAATGTTCTTAACCTATTCTCAAACTCTAAATGGTTATGATGTCAAAGTTGCTTGATTTTGAACTTTGGCGTTGAATACGAGCTCCAAGTGGGCCATTTTTGGTAAGCAGAACTGGCGATGTGGGATGAACCAAACGCGGAGTTGCGGTGCCAAAGTATCCGCTCATTAGACCCCATAAAAGGTGTTGGTTGATACAGACAGCAGGACGGTGGCCATGGAAGTCGGAATCCGCTAAGGAGTGTGTAACAACTCACCTGCCGAATCAACTAGCCCTGAAAATGGATGGCGCTGGAGCGGGTCACCTATACTCTGCCGTCATAAGCTTGTATTTTGTTAAAAAGTCTTGCAATGACGTGTAAGAGGGTCGTAGTGGTTGCGTTGAAGGCTTTGGGTGTGCACCCAGCTGGAGCTTCCACTAGTGCAGATCTTGGTGGTAGTAGCAAATATTCAAGTGAGATCCTTGAAGACTGAAGTTGAGAAGGGTTCCACGTGAACAGCAGTTGAATGTGGGTCAGTCGATCCTAAGGCACCGGCTAAAGCCGTCTAGACACTGCGGGGAGATGAGATACTTAACGGTAACTTGTCTACCTGGTTGCCGAAAGGGAAGTGGGTTAATATTCCCACACCAGGCATGGGAGATTGTGATCCGCGAGGATTACTTTGCGCGGTGACGCAAACGAACTCGCAGACCTCGTGTGGAGTCCGGGCCAGAGTTCTCTTTTCTGGTTTAGAGATCATGTCCCTGGAAGTGGCTCAGCCTGAGATAGGGATACTGGTCTTGTAAAGCGCAGCGGTTCCTGTTGTGTCCCGTGTGCTCCACATGAGCCGTGAAAATGCGAGGGAGGCAATTTAAAATCTCCTGCCTGATCGTACCCATATCCGCAGCAGGTCTCCAAGGTGAACAGCCTCTAGTCGATAGAATAATGTAGGTAAGGGAAGTCGGCAAATTAGATTCGTAACTTCGGGAAAAGAATTGGCTCTAAAGGTTGGGTCAGTCGGGCTGTTGTGTGAAACTGGTGGACTTTGCTCGTGGCTGCTTGAGCTTCCTTACGGGGCGGCGCTTGTGGACTAGTAGTGAGGACTGCTTGTGGAGTGCTTCAGCTGCGTGCTATTTCGCAAGATATAGTACTTCGATTGGCGCTGAACAACCAGTTTAGAACTGGCACGAACTCCGGGAATCCGACTGTCTAATTAAAACAGAGGAGACGGATGGTCCTTGCAGGACGTTGACCGTGTCTGATTTCTGCCCAGTGCTCTGAATGTTAAGCCAATTTTGGTTTTAGAGTCTGTGACGAGCCAATTTTGGTTTAGAGTCTGTGACGATCCGATTAAAAATTGCCTCAGGCAAAGTAGACCAAAGTGCAATTGACCAAGTGTCGTAGGGTTCAGGCAATAGGGTTCCCCCAGGCAATCAAATTTCACCAGGCATTTTTGGTTTAGAGTCTGTGACGATCCGATTAAAAATTGCCTCAGGCAAAGTAGACCAAAGTGCAATTGACCAAGTGTCGTAGGGTTCAGGCAATAGGGTTCCCCCAGGCAATCAAATTTCACCAGGCATTTTGGTTTAGAGTCTGTGACGATCCGATTAAAAATTGCCTCAGGCAAAGTAGACCAAAGTGCAATTGACCAAGTGTCGTAGGGTTCAGGCAATAGGGTTCCCCCAGGCAATTTCAGGCAATTTCATCTTTAAAAAAGAATTTTCCAGGCTAAGTTGACTAAGGAAGCCCAGCGTAGAAGCCAACTACAATATTTAAAAAAAATTAAATATGTTTTTGATAGTCTCATTTGTTTTCATTGACTCAAGTTTTGCCAATCATTAAAAAAAGATTACGACACTCCCGATTCCCAGGACGTCTCCGTTCCAAGTACTAAGGAAGCCAGCGTTGCTTAACTTGCCAGATCGGACGGGATGGCGTGCTTTCAACGCGGTATGGTCGTAATCAATGGGTTGTCAATTTCTTAATATTTAAAACAAATTTCGCTGAGGCAAAGTGGGCGTGGCTTTTCGATGTTCGCTGTTCGCGGGAATGGTTAAAGGAAAACTCAAATTGGGCTAATCTAGAAACTCGTGGAGAGAAATAATAGGATTAAAAAATTTTTTGAAAAATTTAAAGTTTATTATTATAATAAGCTTGTTTTTTGAAGAATAAAGTTTATTGTTATTTATTTTTTAAAACTTTTAAAGTTTATAAAATTAAACTTATAACAATAAACTTCTAACAATCCTTTATTGACTCTCGCTGCAAAATTAATTTGGCTTCTGGCAATTGTCAGGAATTTAGCCGATTATAACTTTTGTGAATTTATAATTATAATTAATTATTGACATTCTTTTGCAAAGGATATTTAGTATGTTATCAGCTTCATTAATTTTTAATTTTCGACTTTTTTTCGGGATTTTGAATTCTAAAATTATCAATGTAATCATTATTAATGACAGCTTAATTACCAGCAGTCTCGGTAATTCAAGCTTTGCTAAATACCTAAATAAAAGATATCTGGTTGATCCTGCCTGAACTGATGTGTTTATTTCAAAGATTAAGCCATGCATGTATAAGTTTAATCGTTTATCGAGAAACCGCGAACGGCTCATTACAATGGCCATTATTTACTTGATCTTGATTGTCTAAATGGATAACTGTGGAAAAGCTAGAGCTAATACATGCACTAAAGCTTTGTCCTTACGGAAAAGCGCATTTATTAGAACAAAACCACGCGGCTTCGGCTGCTTCTTGTTGACTCAGAATAACTTAGCTGACCGCATGGCCTTGTGCCGGCGGCGTGTCTTTCAAGCGTCCACTTTATCAACTTGACGGGAGCATAATCGACTCCCGTGGTGGTGACGGATAACGGAGGATCAGGGTTCGACTCCGGAGAAGGGGCCTGAGAAATGGCCACTACGTCTAAGGATGGCAGCAGGCGCGCAAATTACCCACTCTCGGCTCGAGGAGGTAGTGACGAGAAATAACGAGACTGTTCTCTTTGAGGCCGGTCATCGGAATGGGTACAATTTAAACCCTTTAACGAGTATCAAGCAGAGGGTAAGTCTGGTGCCAGCAGCCGCGGTAATTCCAGCTCTGCAAATACATAGAATTATTGCTGCGGTTAGAAAGCTCATAGTTGGATTCGTATCGATACCTTGGAACCCTTCGGGTGTCTCTAGGTGTTATCGATTTATCGTAATGTTCGGTTTTGAGTCCTTAACAGGATTCTTAACAGGCATTGCAAGTTTACTTTGAACAAATCAGAGTGCTTCAAACAGGCGTTTTTCGCTTGAATGATCGTGCATGGAATAATAGAAAATGATTTCGGTTCAGTTTTATTGGTTTTACGGACTGAGATAATGGTTAACAGAGACAAACGGGGGCATTTGTATGGTCCCGTGAGAGGTGAAATTCTTGGACCGTGGCCAGACAACTACAGCGAAAGCATTGCCAAGAATGTCTTCGTTAATCAAGAACGAAAGTCAGAGGTTCGAAGGCGATTAGATACCGCCGTAGTTCTGACCGTAAACGATACCATCTAGCGATCCGCCGATGGAAATTATATTGCCCTTGGTGGGGAGCTTCCGGGAAACCAAAGTCTTTGGGTTCCGGGGGGAGTATGGTTGCAAAGCTGAAACTTAAAGGAATTGACGGAATCGCACCACCAGGAGTGGAGCCTGCGGCTTAATTTGACTCAACACGGGAAAACTCACCCGGCCCGGACACTGTAAGGATTGACAGACTGAGAGCTCTTTCTTGATTCGGTGGTTGGTGGTGCATGGCCGTTCTTAGTTGGTGGAGCGATTTGTCTGGTTTATTCCGATAACGAGCGAGACTCTAACCTACTAATAGTTGGTACATACTCTTAGTGTATACAGCTTCTTAGAGGGATTTGCGGCGTTCAGCCGAAAGAAATTGAGCAATAACAGGTCTGTGATGCCCTTAGATGTTCGGGGCTGCACGCGTGCTACACTGGCAAAATCAACGTGCTTGTCCTACCCTGAAAGGGGCGGGTAAACCATTGAAATTTGCCGTGATCGGGATAGGGAATTGCAATTATTTCCCTTGAACGAGGAATTCCTAGTAAGTGTGAGTCATCATCTCGCTCTTAATACGTCCCTGCGATTTGTACACACCGCCCGTCGCTACCCGGGACTGAGCCATTCGAGAAATTTGGGGACCGTTGATTTAATTTTTCTAAATTACTTTGATGGAAACCAATTTAATCGCAGTGGCTTGAAACGAACCGGGTAAAAGTCGTAACAAGGTAGCTGTAGTGAACCTGCTGCTGGATCATTACTTTATGTGATGTTCAAATTTGAATTCGCAATGAAATGATCGTTGTGAAACGCTGTCGCTGGTGTCTAAGTGTTGCTGATAACGGTTGTGAACGTCCGTGGCTGTATATGTGGTGACATGTTTAAGGACTTCTAAATGAGTTTAAGACCTATTGAGCCTCTTAAGTGAGGCCGCCAGCAACCTTGTTTTTCTCTACATTTTAAAAAAAAACTAAAATTCTAATTCACCCTTGATCGGTGGATCACTAGGCTCGTGGATCGATGAAGAACGCAGCAAAGCTGCGATAATTATTGCGAACCTGCAGAAGTATCTGGGTGAGCACAAAAGTTTTGAACGCAAATGGCCGCATTGAGGTCAAACTCTTTGCAACGTCTGGTTCATGGTCATTTTCTCTTATTAGCGGAAGCTTTTAATTTCTATAATGATGTTGTTGCTTTATATTTTAAAAGGATTTTTAGTTTATTCATGTATTAAATCTAACTGTGAAAATCAAACACACACTCATTTTGACCTGAACTTCAGTCGAGAGCTTCGGGAAAAGAATGGCTTCGGGAAAAGAACTTCGGGAAAAGAATTGGCTCTAAATGGTTGGGTCAGTCGGGCTGTTTGTGTGAAACTGGTGGACTTTGCTCGTGGCTGCTTGATACACTGCTTCCTTACGGGGCGGCGCTTGTGGACTAGTAGTGAGGACTGCTTGTGGAGTGCTTTCAGCCTTGCAGCTGCTATTTCGCATAGATATAGTACTTCGATTGGCGCTGAACAACCAGTTTAGAACTGGCAGGATCTTGTCTTAACTGTCAGGATTCTTCTTAGTCCCTTACAGGGATTCTTAACAGGCATTGCCATTTACTTTGAACAAATCAGAGTGCTTCAAACAGGCGTTTTCGCTTAATTATACGTGGCATGAATTCGAAAATGGATTTCGGTTCAGTTATTATTGGTTTTACGGACTGAGATAATGGTTAACAGAGGGACAAACGGGGGCATTTGTATGGTCCCGTGAGAGGTGAAAATTTCTTGGACCGTAGGCCAGACAAACTACAGCGAAAAGCATTTGCCAAGAATGTTTTATTAATCAAGAACGAAGTCAGAGGTTCGAAGGCGATCAGATACCGCCCTAGTTTCGTAGTTCTTGACCGTAAACGATGCCAACTAGCGATAACCGCCGATGGAAATTATATTGCCTTGGTGGGACTTCCCGGAAACGAAAAGTCTTCCGTTCCGGGGGAAGTATGGTTGACAAAGGCTGAAACTTAAAGGAATTGACGGAAGGGGCACCACCAGAAGTGGAGCCTGCGGGCTTAATTTGACTCTCAACACGGGAAAATCATCCCCGGCTCCGGACACTGTGAGGACTTGACCAGATTGATTAGCTTTTGTCATGATTCAGTGATGGGTGCATGGCACGTTCTTATTTCGTGCGATGATTTGTCTGGTTATTCGATAACGAATCCGAGACTCTAACCTACTAAATAGTTGGTACATACTCTTAGTGTATAACAGCTTCTTAGGAGGGAGGATTTGCGGCGTTCAGCCGAAAGAAATTGAGCAATAACAGTGTCTTTGGATGCCTTAGATGTCCGGTGGCTGCACGCGGCCGCTACACTGGCAAAATTCAACGTGCTTGTCCCTACCCTGAAAGGGGCGGGTAAACCCATTGCAAAATTTGCCAGTGATTGGGATCGGAAATTGCAACACATTATTTTTCTCGTGAACGAAGGAATTCCAAGTAAGTGCAGAGTCATCAGCTCGCGGTTTGGTGTTAAAACCATACTAAATTACTTGTGTGCTATGTCTGGTAATCTGCTTAGTAACGAGAGGAACCCGCAGCTTCAGACATTTGTTCATGTGCTTGGTTCGATAAGTGCCCCCAATGGCGGCGAAGCTACCATGCTGATCGTCCCCTAGAGACTTGGCCCCTAGAGATGTATACATCAGG
Organism: Meloidogyne arenaria; assembly: GCA_036172955.1. Classification (NCBI taxonomy): domain Eukaryota; kingdom Metazoa; phylum Nematoda; class Chromadorea; order Rhabditida; family Meloidogynidae; genus Meloidogyne; species Meloidogyne arenaria. The sequence continues at coordinate 9,956 of JARQAB010000066.1, read as the reverse complement.
AAATTCAACATTCGAGGTCATAAAAAGTATCCATTAAAGTTAACTAAGCTACAAAAGTCAGAAAGAAAAGGAAAAAAAAGAGTGCGCCTTGTCTAGTTTAGCGTCCACATTAACCTTTTGAGTTAAACTTAGAAATGGACTGCTTTAAGAAAAAAAACCTAATATGCTTCCTAATTAAATAGCGCAGCCTCCTCCCCTACGATTATTCTATTACATAAGACTATATTAAATTATTCGAGGTTATATCTAAATTAAAAATTTGTGTTTGTTGTAAGCCAAGTTTCGGTTACAAAGAAGTATTCTATATTTCATGCACTTAGAATGCAAGAAATATTGATCAATCTTATTTTTTATACATAGAACGTATGTTTATACATAGACATAGAATCTTTTATTTTGTTATTTTTACGAGTTGATTAAGTTTTTTTTCATGAGGGAAGTAGTCGGTTTAATAGTATATTTAGAGTAGAAGTAAACATGACTTCTTTTTAAGTTTTTTGGAAGTTATGTTTAAATTGTCTATTCGACTCTTAATATACTTGGAGACATAAATGGCATAGTAAGGTTTGCGGATAGTTGGAAATTTTCAGAATATCCGGATCCGAGATCGAACCGACAATTTCCGGATATACAGCCTTCGGATCCGGATCCGCCAACCTTAATAGTCAAAAAAAAAAAAACCACTTGGTGTGCTCACTACGGCAATTTTAACACATTGTTTATTCTTAACAAGGGTCTGCGCGAGAGTTCTGCGCGAGATTTTAAGCTAAGTTGCAGCGGTTAAGGGGACTTTCTAACCTGTATACCCGTATTTATGGTTAGTGCTTCTAAAATAACCCCCCCCCCCCCACTCTAAAATAACCCCCCCTCCCCCACCCCCCTCTAATAAAATAAACCCCCCCTCTAGAGGTTGATCTCCTGGGTCGGAAAAAAACCCCCCCCCCCTCTAAAAATAACCCCCCCCACCCCTCTCCATTTCTCCCTATAGAGGTTGATCGAAAAAATATAATAAATATACCCCCCCCCCCCCTCATAAAATAACCCCCCTTATAAAAAATACCCCCCCCCCCTCTATGAGGTTGATCGACAAAAAAAAAAAATAACCCCCCTCTAAAAATAGCCCCCCCCACCCTCTAAATATTTAATTATTTTTTTGGCATTGCTATTTTTTCAAACCACAGACACGGTTTAATCCCTACTATTTCAATAAGATTAGAAATGATTATGCGGGGGGCTATCAGGGAATTTGTGAGGGATATATAAGGTGGATTCTCATGAATTAAGGGATAGCCAAGATAGGCATCTTATCCAATCCTTTTAATATTATTAAAACTTTGGGACTTAACTGATGAGTTATAATAAAAGTGGGAATAATAATGAAATAGTCTTAATTAGGTTTTTATCCTGACACCTCTTTAAACCAAGTTTTTTATGAATTTGTGGACTGAGGAGGAGTACTGTGATCGAAAGTCCTTTTGAACGAAAAACGGGGGGTTTTTGGTTAAACCTACTATTGACCAAAGAAAAATCCATTTTTTTATAGATGCATAAACTAGACACAGCGCCCCGAAAATGAATTTAGTTTCAACAAAAAATATGGAATACAGTTTATCATATTCCGTAATACTCAAGGAATCTGTTGTTGACCCTTGTGTGATTGCTCCTCCTTCATATATTAGTAGATATGAAAAGGCCATTCCTCCCCAACAGAAAATCAAAGCCATCTACTTGAATTGCTGTTACAAAAATGTCCACAGCCATCATAGATAGAACAGCGTTAATTGACTATAACAATTCTATGATTTGTCTTTTTTTTAATATACTATAGACCTGTTTTATCCAAGTGTCGTAGGCCAGGCAATCAAATTTTTCACCAGGCATTTTTGTTTAGAGTCGGTGACGAATCCGAGTTAAAAATTGCCTCCAGGCAAAGTACCAAAGTAAAAGTGCAATTGACCAGTTGTCGTAGGGTTCAGGCAATAGGGTTCCCCCAGGCAATCAAATTTTCACCAGGCATTTTTGGTTTAGAGTCTGTGACGATCCGATTAAAAATTGCCTCAGGCAAAGTAGACCAAAGTGCATTGACCACGTGTCGTAGGGTTCAGGCAATAGGGTTCCCCCAGGCAATCAAATTTCACCAGGCCATTTTTGGTTTAGAGTCTGTGACATCCGATTATTAAAAATTGCCATCAGGCAAAGTAGACCAAAGTGCAATTGACCAAGTGTCGTAGGGTTCAGGCAATAGGGTTCCCCCAGGCAATCAAATTTCACCAGGCATTTTTGGTTTAGAAGTCTGTGGACGATCCGATTAAAAATTGCTCAGGCAAAGTAGACCACAGTGGCAATTGACCAAGTGTCGTTAGGGTTAGGCAATAGGGTTCCCCCAGGCAATCAAATTTCACCAGGCATTTTTGGTTTATGAGTCTGTGACGATCCGATTAAAATTGCCTCAGGCAAAGTAGACCAAAGTGCACATTGACCAAGTGTCCGTAGGGTTCAGGCAATAGGGTTCCCCCAGGCAATCAAATTTCACCAGTGCAGCATTTTGGGTTTAGAGTCTGTGAACGATCCGATTAAAAAATTGCCTCAGGCAAAGGTAGACCAAAGTGCAATTGACCAAGTGTTGACCATCCGTAGGGTTCAGGCAATAGGGTTCTCCCCCAGGCAATCAAATTTTAGGGGTAGCACCAGGCATTTTTGGTTTAGAGTCTGTTGACGATCCGATTAAAAATTGCATCAGGCAAAGTAGACCAAAGTGCAATTGACCAAGTGTCGTAGGTGTTCAGGGCAATAGGGTTCCCCCAGGCAATCAAATTTCACCAGGCAATACATTTTTTTGGTTTAGAGTCTGTGACGATCCGATTTTTTTAAAAAATTGCCTCAGGCAAAGTAACCAGAAGTGGCAATTGACCAAGTGTCGTATGGGTTCAGCAATAAGGGTTCCCCCAGGCATCAAAGTTCACCTGGAATTTTTGGTTTAGAGTCTGTGCCGATCCGATTAAAAATTGCCTCAGGCAAAGTAGACCAAAGTGCATTGATAGCCAAGTGTCGTAGGGTTCAGCAATAGGGTTCCCCCAGAGCAATCAAATTTCACCAGGCATTTTTGGTTTAGAGTCTGTGACGATCCGATTAAAAATTGCCTCAGGCAAAGTAGACCAAAGTGCAATTGACCAAGTGTCGTAGGGTTCAGGCAATAGCGGCCCCCCACGCAATCAAATTTCACCAGGCATTTTTGGTTTAGATTCTGTGACGATCCGATTAAACAATTGCCTCAGGCAAGTAGAACCCAAAGTGCAATTGACCAAGTGTCGTAGGGTTCAGGCAATAGGGTTCCCCCAGGCAATCAATTCACAGGCATTTTTGGTTTAGAGTCTGTTTTTTTCCTGTGACGATCCGATTAAAAATTGCCTCAGGCAAAGTAGACCAAAGTGCAATAGATCGGGAGAGCTTCGGGTCGGGCAATAGGGTTCCCCCAGGCACTCAACTTTCACCAGGCATTTTGGTTTAGAGTCTGTGACGATCCATTAAAAATTGCCTCAGGCAAGTAGACCAAAGTGCAATTGACCAAGTGTCGTAGGGTTTTCAGGCAATAGGGTTCCCCCCAGGCAATTTCAGGCAATTTCATCTTTAAAAAAGAATTTCCAGGCTAAGTTGACTAAGGAAGCCCAGCCGTTTAAGAAGCCAACTACCAATTTAAAAAAAAATTAAATATGTTTTATAGTCTCATTTGTTTTCATTGACTCAAGTTTTTGCCAAATCATTAAAAAAAGATGACGACACTCCCCGATTCCCAGGACGTCTCCGTTCCAAGTACTAAGGAAGCCCAGCGTTGCTTAACTTGCCAGATCGGACGGGGATGGCGTGCTTTCAACGCGGTAATGGTCGTAATCAAGTGGGTATGTCAATTTTCTTAATCTATTTTAAAACAATTTCTCGCTGAGGCCAAAGGTGGGCGTGGCTTTTCGATGTTCGCTGTTTCGCGGGAATGGTTTAAAGGAAAACTCAAAAATTCGTGGCTAATCTAGAAACTCGTGGAGTAGAAATAATAGGATGAAACAATTTTTTGAAAAATTTAAAGTTTTATTATTATAGTAATAAGCTTTGTTTTTTGAAGAATAAAGTTTGCTTGTTTATTTATTTTTTAAAACTTTTTAAAGTTTTATAAAATTAAACTTATAAACAATCAACTTCTAACAATCCCTTTAATTGACTCTCGCCTGCAAAATTAATTTGCTTCTGGCAATTGTCAGGAATGTTAGCCGATTAATCAACTTTAACTTATGTGAATTTATAATTATAATTAATTATTTGGACAATTCTTTTGCAAAGGATATTTAGTAAATGTTATCAGCTGTCCATTAATTGGTTACTTTTTCGACTTTTATTTCGGGATTTTTGAATTCTAAAATTATCAAATGTAATCATTATTAATGACCAGCTTTAATTACCCGCATCTCCCGTAATTCAAGCTTTGCTACATACTAAATAAAAGATATCTGTTTATCCTGCGGAACTGATGTGGTTGTTTATTTTCAAAGATTAAGCCATGCATGTATAATTTTAATCGTTTTTATTCGACGAAACCGCGAACGGCTCATTACAATGGCCATTATTTACTTGATCTTGATTGTCTAAATGGGATAACTGTGGAAAAGCTAGAGCTAATACCTGCACTAAAGCTTTGTCCTTACGGAAAAGCTGGCATTTAATTAGAACAAAACCACGCGGCTTACGGCTGCTTCTTGTTTTACTCAGATAACTTAGGCTGACCGCATGGACTTTGTGTCAGCCGTGCGGCGTGTCTTTCAACGTCCACTTTAATCAACTTGACGGGAGCATAATCGACTCCCGTGGTGGTGACGGATAACGGAGGATCAGGGTTCGACTCCGGAGAAGGGGCCTGAGAAATGGGCCACTACGTCTAAGGATGGCAGCAGGCGCGCAAATTACCCACTCTCGGCTCGAGGAGGTAGTGACGAGAAATAACGAGACTGTTCTCTTTGAGGCCCCCCGGTCATCGGAAATGGGGTACAATTTAAACCCTTATAACGAGTAAATCAAGCAGAGGGCAAGTCTGGTGCCAGCAGCCGCGGTAATTCCAGCTCTGCAAATACATTAGAATTATTGCCTGCGGTTAGAAAGCTCATAGTTGGTATTCGTATCGATACCTTGGAACCCTTCGGGTGTCTCTAGGTGTTTATCGATTTATCGTAATGTTCGGTTGTGGAGTCCTAACAGGATTCTTACCAGTGGCATTGCAAGTTTATGCTTTGAACAAATCAGAGTGCTTCAAACAGGCGTTTTCGCTTGAATGATCGTGCATGGAATAATAGAAAATGATTTCGGTTCAGTTTTATTGGTTTTACGGACTGAGATAAGGGTTAACAGAGACAAACGGGGGCATTGTATGGTCCACGTGGAGAGGTGAAATTCTTGGACCGTGGCCAGACAAACTACAGCGGAAAGCATGCCAAGAATGTTTGTTATTAATCAAGAAATCGAAAGTCAGAGGTTCGAACGGCGATCAGATACCGCCCTAGTTTATGACCGTAAAACGATGCCAACTAGCGATCCGCCGATGGAAATTATATTGCCTTGGTGGAGGGGAGCTTCCCCCCCGGCAAACGAAGTCTTCCGGTTCCGGGGGAAGTATGGTTGCAAAGCTGAAACTTAAAGGAATTGACGGAAGGGCACCACCAGGAGTGGAGCCTGCGCTTAATTTGAACTCAACACGGGGGCAAACTCACCGGCCCGGACACTGTGAGGATTGACAGATTGATAGCTTTTCATGATTCAGTGGATGGTGGTGCATGGCGTTCTTAGTTCCGTGGAGTGATTTGTCTGGTTTATTCCGATAACGAGCGAGACTCTAACCTACTAAATAGTGGTACATACTCTTAGTGTATACAGCTTCCTTAGAGGGATGTTGCGGCGTTCAGCCGAAAGAAATGAGCAATAACAGGTTCTGCTGATGCCCTTAGATGTCGGGGCTGCACGCGCGCTACACTGGCAAAATCAACGTGCTTGTCCTACCCTGAAAGGGGCAGGGGTAAACCATTGAAAATTTGCCGTGATTGGGATCGGAAAATTGCAATTATTTTCCAGCTTTAGTGAACGAGGAATTTCCAAGTAAGTGCGAGTCATCAGCTCGCGTTGATTCGTCCCTTGCCCTTTGTAACACACCGCCCGTCGCTGCCGGGACTGAGCTCATTTCGAGAAGATATGGGGACCGTTGATTTAATTTTTTCTAAATTACTTTGATGGAAACCCAATTTATCGCAGTGGGCTTGAAAAGGGACCAAAAGGTCGTAACCAAGGTAGCTGTAAGGTGAACATGTGCTGGATTCATTACTGTTATGTGATGTTCAAAATTGAATTCGCAATGAAATGATCGTTGTGAAACACGGCTGTCGCTGGTGGTCTAAAGTGTTGCTGATCGGTTGTGAACGTCCGTGGCTGTATATGTGGTGACAGTTAGGACTCTATGAGTTTACGGACCTTAATGAGCCTCTTAAGGTGAGGCCAGCCAGCAACCTTTTTTTTTCTCTACATCTTTTTTTTAAAAAAAAAAAAAAATTACCCTTATCGCGTGGAATCACTAGGCCTCCCCCCCCCCCCCCCCCCCCCCCCCCCGCCCCCCCCCCCCCCCCCCGCCCCCTGGACGATGAAGAACGTCAGCAAACTGCGGAGTTAAATTTATTGCGAACCTGCAGAAGTATTGAGCACAAAAGTTCTTGAACGCAAATGGCCCGCCTTGAGGTCACAAACTCTTTGCAACGTCTCGAGTTCAGGGTCATTTTCTCTTTATAGCGGACGCTTTAATTTCTATAATGCTGTGGGCTTTATATTTTAAAGGATTTTGTTTATTTCATGTTTAAATCTAGCTGTGAAAATCAAACAATTGGACCTGAAACTCAGTCGAGGCGCCACCGCGAACTTAAGCATATCAGTAAGCGGGGAAAAGAAACTAAAATAGGAGTCCCGTAACGGCGATTGAAAAAGGGAAACGCCATCGCAATCGTTTTGCCTCAGGCATTCGGAGGGTAGCGTATAAGCGTAAACTGGATCTTTTGCTCAAACCAAGTCCCTTGATAGAGGTTCCACGAAGGGCAAGTCTGTACGTTGAGATAATTGAACGAGATTTGCGTGCTTTAGAGCGGGTTGTTTGGGATCGCAGCCCAAAGTCGGTGGGAGTAACTTCACTCTAAGACTCTATATTGCCACGAGAAACATAGCCAAAACAAAGTACTGTGAAGGAAAGTTGCCAACGCACTTGAAGAGAGAGTAAGAGGACGTGAAACCGTAAGGTGGGGAAACGGGATAGAGGTCGGCGTATCATCATTATCAGTTACCTTATTTTTAGTGTTGTGACTTGAGCTCCAGCTGGGGACAGAGGGAATCAGCATTAATTTTGCTGGGCATTTATTGTTGGTGCTGGGGATGTTGAGGCAGATTTGTTTCCGTCGTTTGAGGCCAGCTTGCTGGTACCCAAAAACGGGTTAGCATTTTTGTCTGGGCATTTGAGTATGGCTCACGGTATTTATTGGACAGATCTGAGTGTAAGTTACGGTCGCAGTGCGCACGGCTTTTCATTAGTTCGGTCCAGTAATGCTCAGTACTCGTTCCCCATGTAAAAGCCGGTCATCTATCGACCCGTCTTGAAACACGGACCAAGGAGTTTATCGTGTGCGCAAGTTTTTGGCGCACACGATACCCACTCTCGGCTCGAGGAGGTAGTGACGAGAAATAACGAGACTGTTCTCTTTGAGGCCGGTCATCGGAATGGGTACAATTTTAAACCCTTTAACGAGTATCAAGCAGAGGGTAAGTCTGGTGCCAGCAGCCGCGGTAATTCCAGCTCTGCAAATACATAGAATTATTGCTGCGGTAGAAAGCTCATAGTTGGATTCGTATCGATACCTTGGAACCTTCGGGTGTCTCTAGGTGTTATCGATTTATCGTAATGTTCGGTTTTGAGTCCTTAACAGGATTCTTAACAGGCATTGCAAGTTTACTTTGAACAAATCAGAGTGCTTCAAACAGGCGTTTTCGCTTGAATGATCGTGCATGGAATAATAGAAAATGATTTCGGTTCAGTTTTATTGGTTTTACGGACTGAGATAATGGTTAACAGAGACAAACGGGGGCATTTGTATGGTCCCGTGAGAGGTGAAATTCTTGGACCGTGGCCGACAAACTACAGCGAAAGCATTTGCCAAGAATTTTTTATTAATCAAGAACGAAAGTCAGAGGTTCGAAGGCGATCAGATACCGCCCTAGTTCTGACCGTAAACGATGCCAACTAGCGATCCGCCGATGGAAATTATATTGCCTTGGTGGGGAGCTTCCCGGAAACGAAAGTCTTCCGGTTCCGGGGGAAGTATGGTTGCAAAGCTGAAACTTAAAGGAATTGACGGAAGGGCACCACCAGGAGTGGAGCCTGCGGCTTAATTTGACTCAACACGGGGAAACTCACCCGGCCGGACACTGTGAGGATTGACAGATTGATAGCTTTTTCATGATTCAGTGGATGGTGGTGCATGGCCGTTCTTAGTTCGTGAGGAGTGATTTGTCTGGTTTATTCCGATAACGAGCGAGACTCTAACCTACTAAATAGTTGGTACATACTCTTAGTGTATACGCTTCTTAGAGGGATTTGGCGGCGTTCAGCCGAAAGAAATTGAGCAATAACAGGTCTGTGATGCCTTAGATGTCCGGGGCTGCACGCGCGCTACACTGGCAAATCAACGTGCTTGTCCTACCCTGAAAGGGGCGGGTAAACCATTGAAAATTTGCCGTGATTGGGATCGGAAATTGCAATTATTTTCCGTGAACGAGGAATTCCAGTAAGTGCGAGTCATCAGCTCGCGTTGATTACGTCCCTGCCCTTTGTACACACCGCCCGTCGCTGCGCGGGACTGAGCCATTTCGAGAAATTTGGGGACCGTTGATTTAATTTTTCTAATTACTTTGATGGAAACCAATTTAATCGCAGTGGCTTGAACCGGGCAAAAGTCGTAACAAGGTAGCTGTAGGTGAACCTGCTGCTGGATCATTACTTTATGTGATGTTCAAATTGAATTCGCAATGAAATGATCGTTGTGAAACGGCTGTCGCTGGTGTCTAAGTGTTGCTGATACGGTTGTGAACGTCCGTGGCTGTATATGGTGGTACATGTTAGGACTCTAATGAGTTTAAGACCTATTGAGCCTCTTAAGTGAGGCCGCCAGCAACCTTTTTTTTCTCTACATTTTAAAAAAAAAACTAAAATTCTACCCTTATCGGTGGATCACTAGGCTCGTGGATCGATGAAGAACGCAGCAAACTGCGATAATTATTGCGAACTGCAGAAGTATTGAGCACAAAAGTTTTGAACGCAAATGGCCGCATTGAGGTCAAACTCTTTGCAACGTCTGGTTCAGGGTCATTTTCTCTTATAGCGGAAGCTTTAATTTCTATAATGATGTGTTGTTTCTTTATATTTTAAAAGGATTTTTGTTTATTCATGTATTAAATCTAACTGTGAAAATCAAACAATTTTGACCTGAACTCAGTCGAGAGCTTCGGGAAAAGAATTGGCTTCGGGAAAGAACTTCGGGAAAAGAATTGGCTCTAAGGTTGGGTCAGTCGGGCTGTTGTGTGAAACTGGTGGACTTTGCTCGTGGCTGCTTGAGCTTCTTACGGGGCGGCGCTTGTGGACTAGTAGTGAGGACTGCTTGTGGAGTGCTTCAGCTGCGTGCTATTTCGCAAGATATAGTACTTCGATTGGCGCTGAACAACCAGTTTAGAACTGGCACGAACTCCGGGAATCCGACTTGATTAAGCGCGGGTAAACGGCGGGAGTAACTATGACTCTCTTAAGGTAGCCAAATGCCTCGTCGGCTAACTACCGACGCGCACGAATGGATCAACGAGATTCCCACTGTCCCTATCTACTATCTAGCGAAACCAACAGC